>JAUZNJ010109382.1:0-35748 GCA_034780135.1 Jordanella pulchra | reverse complement strand
ACAGAGAGCTACATTCATTTAGCATCCACCTCATTGAAGTGGAAAGAGTCTGACAGTACGTCAGAGCGACATACCCTGTCTATTAATGAATCTATTCATCTCTGTACATTGATTTCACATGTTCCTGTTTTATATCATAAGTTCAAGATTAAAAATGAATAAGAAAACATTTTTTTTATTCAGTCAGTATTTAATACAGCTTGTATCATAAATAGTTGATTTCCTTTTTTTTAACTCACCATATTGTATAAACATATCTAACTCTTTAAACAAAAATCCTCTTTACTCAAAAAGTCTTTAAGAAAATGGCTACATATGAAATAATCATTAGACGATGGTAAAAGAAAAATCGAGCAACTTTTGATTGATTCATTCATAAAATGCATCTCCTGAGGAGCTAAGCTAATGTTAGCTTTCTAATGTGCTGCTTTAATCTGATTATTGGCTTCATTAAATTGTATCTATATGGTTGTAATTAATTGAGTTATTCTCCCGTTTCATAAGCAAGGTGTTGTGCTTTGATTGCTGCAGGAATTAATGTCCACGGAGCTCATGTTTCTCCCACACTCAGCTCAGCCTCCAGGCAGCGGATTAACTTGCTGCTCAGTCTGGATGAGGATTTACATCAGTTTGAGAATCTGGACTGAGTTACATTCATACTGTTAAAGCAATAAGCATGATGTACCTTAAACCCCCCTCGGTTTGCCTGTGCTCTGCTTATGCACCCTAATGATGAGTGATGACATGCTTTTTATTCAGATGTCTGATGTGAAGAGTCAGGGGGCTCCTCAGTGGAGGATGCGGGCAGAGCGAGGGGCGAGTAGATGGGCGGGAAGGAGCAGAATCATTTGTCTTTGGTGTCAGAGCTAATTCAAAATAAATACAGGAATAAAACTGGAGCGGCTCGTCAATAGGGACATTCATTTTGTTTTGTCCAAAGGACAAATGGCTGATGAGAGAAGGCAGAGTCATTGGGGGGAGTGCAGTGGGATAGTAGCAGGATTTAATGAAGGACATGTTTGGCTTCCCTGGGTACGGGCTCTGCTTTACCGCTCTGTGCCTCTGCAGACACTAATTTCCTGCATAGATCCCTGACCTTTCACTGTAGCCTGGGGGGAGCCATTTGATCATGACACACACATACACACACTGCTTCCTGTGATGTAGCTGCCTACTGTCTCTGAACAGGTCTTAGTGAGTCAGTGTTGATCTAAAGCTTAGAAAAGGAGAGGAAAAAACAGCATGCAGGTTTTGGTGTTATGGTTTCTAAAAACATGGATGCTGCTTGGATTTGCAGAGCGTGTGCAAAGGCGACACGTTAAGTGTAAAAAAAAAGAAAGCAGGGATTAAATATGCTGTGATTCTTTCAGAGAAGTCGTCTCAGTTCAGAGGAGTCTGGTCTGGATTTCCTCTAGTGGAGAGGGTGTTTTTCTCGTCATGAGTGGGTGGAAATATAGCCCCAAAACATGCATGTTTTTGGGCTGTTTTCCCGCCCACATGATGCATGTAAGGTTAATTGGTGAGTACAAGCAGCTGGCTTGAGGTCCTGTTTTCCTCAGCAAGGTGTTCCTCCATTAATTAACAGTCAATGAATTTAATTCTAGAAAAGAATCTCCTTTGTTTTATGTTTTCTTTTTTACTTAATTGTTTTCGAGGCATTTTTTAAGGAAACCATCAAATTCATGAGTTGTAATTTATGGAAATTCTATTTTGTTTCTTAATTGTTGCAAAAAACCAATTCGTCTGTCATCGACTGTCAAAAAAACGGTGAGCAGACGTCACCAGAGCCGAGAGTTCGGGTGAACGGGGACAAAACTGCTTCCACCCCCACCTCTGGGGTCCATTTAACCCCCGGCCAGCTGGCCTTGTCTGCTGGCTGCTGCCTCTCTTCACCTGGTGTCCTGGGCCCAATTATGATCCTGTGGGTCTGTTGGTTTTTTTTCTCTATTCTTCCACAGCAATAGGAACGCACGACGCTCGCAGTTAGCTCTGTCCATTAGGCTAAGTGGGGGTCATCAATTATTCAACCCTCTCCCATGTATAATTCAAGTGCCAAGGTGGCACACACAAGTGTGCAAAGAGTTCATTACCTTCAGTTAAAGTTGAATAAATATGACAAACTCTGGAGAAAGTTTCAGATTTTCAAATGGTGAGAAAGCACAACAAAGACTGTGTCACGATAAATTTAAACATAATAAAGAGTTAACTGACACAAATAATAAAGGTAGCAGAGGCCATTTAAAACATACATTTAAAAAAAGAGAAAGAAAAAGAAGGTTTGAGTCTGATATGAGTTTAACATCCCTCTAAATGAAATAGCTTAGCTGAGCAGAGCAGGAGAGGCCAGACTAGCTGCTCCCTCAGCCTCCAAACACCCACCCCTGAGTGGGAGTGTGTCCTGGGGGAGCCGGCGATGTTAATACAGTTATTAAGCCTCTCCACTGAAGTCCGCTCCACCTCTCCAACCCTCAGCATCAAGGAATCCTCTGCCTGCCAGGCAGCGGGTGAGCTCGCATCTTCCACAATGAGATCAAACAGTCCCAAGCAGGCCGGCTCAGGGGAAGCCGCTGATGGAGCTTCCCACTGAGCGCCGAGGCCAGGTGAGGCTGGGTAAACCAAGCCCAGGGAGAATCCCAGCAGGCTTTACGGAAAGGGGGGCTTAGATTTCAGCCCTGCACTAGCTCCTCCTTCCCTTCCTCTCTCTTTAAAGTCAGCTGACCAAGATTCCCATGCAGCTCTTCTCACTGCTGGGAGGATTACAGACATGAAAGGCTTTAGCATGCGTGTATGTGAGCAGAGATTCCTTTTTTCCCCTCTTCACAGGAATGCATTCGGTTGCAGAGGTTCATTAGAGGTGAACGGTGTTGGGAAGGGCAGAGGATGGAGCTTGTTGAAGACTTCTTGTTAGGAAAACACCCTGTGAGGGTCCTCTAGCTGGTCACTGCTGTTTGCAGGTGCATGTCTTTAATCTCAGCCAAGCTATGATTATCACGTATTTGGAACGATGCAACTATGAAAAGTCAAGAAATAACCAAGAGTCTTAGATGACAAAGATCAACGTGGGAAGGCGTTCTTTACCACAGTCTGTTTACCACCACTGGACTGTTGGCAGTTAATGTATGAAGGCCAAGGAGCAACAGCGTCAGCTGAGAGGCTCCCTCTGTCTCTGTCAGTCTCTTCATAAGTTCCTCGTTCTTCAACCCTCCTATTTGCTCCCAGCTGCTTTTTGTTCAAAAAGCGAAAAAAGGGCAAAAATCCAGAGGCCAAGAATGACATTAAACCCCCAGAAAGTCTGAACAGAGATTACTGTTTGGAAATGCCAGCTCTCCCAAAGCCTCCTCCTCTCCTCTAACTTCACTATCCTTTTCTTTCAGCTGAGAGGTGTTGACAGCCCAGACACAATAATCCAGCTCCGCGGTGGCACAGCACTGCTCTGCAAAGGTTTTCCCACGTATGGCGAGAGGGCAAAGCCTGACATCCCGCCGCGGCGAAGCTGCTGAACCTCACAGCTGCTAGAGAAGACCATGGTAGAGGCGTGCTGCGGCGCTTGACAGCTACGCTTCAAATAGTTGTCATATTTTCCATTAGTCAACTTTCCAGGTGAGGTAGAGACAGACGGAGGAAACGTTTTGGAATTTAGCAGACAGATCATTATCGTACCGGCTGGAGTTATTGTCACTGTAAAATTCTGAAAATAATGTTTAACTTCCTGTGATAATTACAGGCTGCAAAGCTACTTTTAGAGAAAGATCCATATTTCTGGATCTAGTCATAGTTTACATAGTCTCCCTGAGCCTGCATGCCCTGAATAATGACTGTCAGGTTCTCTGGTTTCTCTCAGTAAAAAACAAAACTCCAAACATGCAGCTTATAGATGGACACCGAGCCACGGAAGTCTATTAAATACAGGAATGCATGTCGAGTCTCAAAAGACAGGAAAAACGAGGTGGGATGAGTTCAAACCTGGACTGTGATCTTTGTACAAATAATAAACTATCCAGATGTGAACAATCTGCATTTAGATTTCTATGTTTATCTGGTTCTTAGGTCCCGATACCAACTTAACGCCACTGCATGATCACTCTGGCTGTGCAGACATACAAGCCAGTGCAAACAAAGCTCTGATACATGATCAGCAAACCTTGAGGCAAAGCTGTGATCCACATCAGGTGAGCAGAGACATTTCAATGGAGCAACCGACAAAAATCAACGTTAAATCCCACGTTTTCCACAGACGGAGGAGAATTAAGACACAAAGTCATGTTGGGTGTGAGCGAAGTTCAACGCCATTTACAGTTACGGAAACAGGTAAGGGAATAAAGCCGGAAAGTAACAAATTACATTTACTTGATTACTCTACTTAAGTGCTTTTTTTTGAATATCTTTACTTGAGCATTTTTTGAGGGAGTACTTCTAACTTTCACCTCCATTTCTAGGAAGCTACTAGTTACTCGTTCGTTTTGGCTCAGCTTTGCTTTGCACGACGCTGTTTCTCTTCTTTGAAATGCAATTGGCCACACTGCGTTTCTCACAAAGTTCAAAGTTCATCCTTAAGAACAGCCATCCTGGGTGCTTTAACTATCTCTCTATTTCAACACATCTGGGTCAAATGGTAGCTCATTAACAGGCGAGGAGGCAGAAACTACCTCCAGGGAGAAGAACTAAAACATGCAAGATAGCAGCCCTGAGGAATGAATCTGGATACCTCTGTTTTAGAGATTTGCACGACATTCCAAAAATGTGAAAAACGCAGATCAGATATTAATTTTAGTTTATAAATTTTTGACTTGTTGCCATGTGGCCAGTTGGATGATTCTCAGAGGACAGTTGTACTTTCTTTGTGTTAACAGATTCAATCATAAACCTCTGTTCTATAGTGAAAGTGTGAGGAGAATCAAGACTCTCCTGTTTTCTTTTTGGTCTGTTTTTAAATAAAAAAAATAATAATCATTCTCCTTTTCTGTGGCATTTTTCTGCTGAACTTCTTTACAGATGGTCTATAATTAGTAGCAGAGTGGTTTAACAGGCCAGTACGTCAGGTTTCTGAAAGTTACGAGGTTCTGTATTATTACTCTGAAAAATATACAGCAATGTACTGATATTAGAAAATGTACTTTTGAATACTTTAGTGTCTTAAAGTACTTCAGTACTTTAACTTGAGTAGATGTTTGACCAAGTAACTTTTACAAGTAGCTGAATAAGATTTGACCATGAGTATCACTACTTTAACTCAAGTACTATAGTTGAGTACTTCGTCCACCGCTGTTTACACGACAACAACTAGATCACTAACTGCATTTTTTCTTCAAAATAAGGCTCTCAAATTTAGGCCCAACACAGAGCAGATAAACAGCCACTGGTGGGTAGAAGACTAGAAACCTGTTCTAATGATAACAGACGTTGTGCTGTGATCCCAAACATAACCAATTCATTTTTTTAAATAAATCATCTGCAGAATATTTAAAGTAGTGCAGGCTATAAGTATTCATTTTACTGAAAACAAAGATAATTGTTTTATAAATTTCAAAAGGGTCCAAAATATAGAAATATTACTTCTGGTTGCCATGCCAACATCAACCAAAAGGTTTTTTCACCAATAGGAATAATTGGTTGAAGTCAGGCACTGTCAAATCCTACAAGCGCCGCGATGGAGCTAAAAAATGGCCGCTTCTCTGCGTTACTTTTCTTAGATTTAAGGAAACTGAAAAACAAAAGAAGCAAAACTACAATGAACATCAGTATTAAGAACTAATGAACATGTTTTCTTTTAGCATGGGTAAGATAACAAAGGTTAGCAATAGCAGACCTGGAAACTGGCTAGTAAACAGAAAAAAAGGGGTGGCAGAGGTCAGGAGCACCACCTACTGGCCAGGAGGAGTTCAACTGGTAACTTTCACCTTTTAGGCAAACTGTTATGCTTTAAGCTTTAAGCATATCTGCATATTTCACCATCTAAGGGATGACAGGCCATCTAAAAAAGATAACGCTCTCTCTGCGTATAAATGTCAGAGACTATGGGTCATCAGCTGAATCCGACATCATGGCTCCTGGCAGAAAAAAGCAAACAACAGACAACAAAAGCCTGAACTGCTTCATTTATAAAGGTCCATGTCTGACATTATGTATTTAGAAATACAGGATACTTGATATCAGAGAATCTATCTTAAAATACCGTGGCTCCATTCATGAGAAACAGGATCCGGTTTTATTTTCTGTATTTTCTCACCTCACCCTCGCTGTGATCATTGCTGTTCTACTACAAGGCATCTCTCAGTTAACACGACACACAAACATCTCACAAACGCTGTTACAGGACACAAGCAGTCTGTAACAAGAGTCCTTCAGCCTCCCTAAAAAAAAAAAATATCGATAACGCTGTCCTATCCATCACAACCCACCACTCTGCTCTTCCTTTTCACCTCCAGAACAACGTTGATAGTCTATTTCAATCCGGTCCCAGGTGGGTCTTAAAGAGTCAAATGTCAGAGCTTGGGCTGCATCGAGACACTTAATGAATATGAAATGATTTAGGGGGACTGTGGGAAGCAGAGGAGAGCGGCGTGTAGCAGACAGCCGTGGCTCTTCTGTCACCGGATGGGATCAGACTGAGTCAGCGGGGGATCGGCCTGAACAAGAGGAGTGGATGACACACAGCATAGATATCTGAAGTTACTCAGAAAACCAGGGTTGAAGTTTGGTCATCTGTCTTATTTTACAAATGGTCTTAAAGCGAAGCAGCACCAAAAACAAAACAAAAAAAAAAGTGCTTTAAACACACAGATAAAAGACTTATAAGTACCTTTGGATTTTAAGCATGTTTCTGATCATTTACAGCCAAAATGGACAGAAAACTTGACTAGAATGTAACAAAGAACATAGTTAAGACAAAGTTGAATTAAGTTACTGTACAAAATAGTAAAAATAAAAGAGGTTTAAAAGATGAAACCAACTAAAGATGACAAAGTTGTAATAATCATGCCATGCCAGTTGGTGGCATGCTAGCACTGCCGCACATGTTAAGAAGGTAGAAGAAGGAAGGTTGGATCTAAACAAGAAGCATGGAAGAGAAGAAATGGCGTTTGTGTGAAACTTGATACCAAAACTTCGATGTTGTAGTTTGCGTCTGTGCTTTCAGGATGGTGCCAGCTGCGACATACGCAGACATGCTAGTGTGCAACTGGTGAGGTGATGGTCTGTTATGAGTACCTTGTTGTGATGGTTCCTAAAACAGTCCAAGAAGATTGTTTCTCTAAACCTAAAACCAGCTCTGTCTTGGCAGGGCCTAAAAAAAGCGACACAAGGGAACAAAACTGTGGCAAAAATTAGCCTTGAGAAAAGCTGCCAAACACCACAGATACTCAACTTCAAACTCCTGATCATCCTGTTGAAAAATTCTAATTAAATTAAAGCCATTTGGAAATATTTTTAGCTAAAAATCAAAAAAAACAATTCAGGAACAACCAAGAGACAACAAGAAACTAACAAATAGGTTTTATGACATAGTTTTGTGTTAATAATGTAATACTAGGAAACTGTGGTGTTATAAATAGGTTTTCTATTAACTCTAAACATAAAGGTTCACGGTTTTCCACTGCAGACAACTTGAACGCATGGTAACGATTACAATCTCCAGACAAGGTACTATGGAAGCAACAAAAATAGCAGTTTTTTAAAACCTCAATGAGATCATCTGATGCTCCGAGACTGCCTTCTATCTTCGGAGACGGTCTAGCTTATTAAAGGCACAGCTTTAGCCAAGGGGGGTTTCGTTGCAAAGAATAAACAGGACCAAGTCTGAGTGATTCAGGCGCCTTTTCAGAGCTTGTTTCATGCATTGAACACAAACAGGAGCCGAACACCCCCCCTTCTTGCTCTTCCATTAACACAATCGACAGACGAGGCAGCAACACCGCGCTATTTCTGCAGCAGCAGAACCGCCAGGCTCTTGTATTTTTAGCATACTAACCTCTACCCTATTTTCTTGGCTGTCCCACTCTCAGAATAGGAGCACATTCCACCACAATGTTGTGTGTGTGTGTGAGTGTGTGTACTACTTGAGATGTGCACAGTTGTCATCCATGTGATGTTAACACGGATCCCTAGAGGGAAACAAGAAGTGTGTGACTTTGCGAAGCAAAAGGGCTGAGCTCTGGGCCAGAGCGAGTGGCCTGAGAGAGCAGGGAGGTTCCCTGCAACCGATGAAACAAGGCAACATGGAGGGTAATCACTCTATATATAGCAGCTGCAGGGGGGGGGGGGGGGGAATCTTGTAAAATATGTGGCAAAATTAGGGCAAGCGAGTATTAAAGATTAATCATGACACCGACCGCCCGTCTCTAGCATGCCATGTAGACGGTGCCGCCACAGAGACGGAAGCAGAGAGAGGGAGATAAAGTGTGAGAGAGAAAAGAGACGCTTTGAGAATGAAAATGCCCCGCAGATGAGTTCTGGGGTGATGAATGTCCGCAGTTCAATACCCCACATGAATTACAGTGTGGGCTGGGGATAAAACATGGAGGCTGGGCGGTGGAGTGTGCGTACGTGTGTCGGTGAACTAGCCATGCAGAGCCCATTGCGAAGAAGCAATCTGTAGAAATAAGTAAAGGAGTGATTACAACAGGCCCAGCTCAATTTCTGACAGTTGATGCTTGACTGCTCCTGTAGAGCTGAATTGATTTAAATGAAGAAGCTATGAATATTTTATTGGGAGAAACCCCCCGCACCCGGTTCACCTGCACATCTTTCCGTGCATCGTGCTCCTGTGCTTCTGCCTGAAAGTGTGTTTCCCTTTGACGCGGCCTGCAGGCATCAGGGAGAACGTCATTATCGATATGGAGATTATGACCCTATTGTCACAATGTCGGACCCCCCATGAATCGATGACACTGCTTGGATCCTTTCTGTCTGCCCCTGCTTTGTTCATCAAAGCCAGCTTTGCAGAATACACCAGCCCTTGTTTTTGGGATTTAGTGTCAAATCAAGCCAGAGTGCAGTACAGACCGACTGATGCCTGCGGCTAATTCTCTCTACAAACAAGCCGAGGCCCATCAGTAAATTCTGAGCTGCTTGTCGGTGAAAACTGTCCAAAGAGAAGCGAATGCAACGAGCACTTAATAAACACAAAATAGAACAAGACTCCTTCTATGTCACGAAGAGGTTAGAG
The DNA here is from genome assembly GCA_034780135.1 of Jordanella pulchra. Classification (NCBI taxonomy): domain Eukaryota; kingdom Metazoa; phylum Chordata; class Actinopteri; order Cyprinodontiformes; family Cyprinodontidae; genus Jordanella; species Jordanella pulchra. The sequence goes on along the minus strand of JAUZNJ010109382.1, from coordinate 26,585 downwards.
GTCAGCCTTAGAATCGTTTGGACATGAAAAGGACATGAAATGACAGATGCCAAAAGGGACCCATGCACCTTGGATGTCCTAGTTAACCTTCTAACATGCTAAGCACCCCGCTCTGAGGGCATCTCACTTCAGTAAATGGGGAATTAGATTAAAAAGGGCAGTGGCAGCTTTGAATATTGGTGGCAAGGTGCTGATTTGGGAGCGAGTGATGGCAGGTTGTGAAATTCTGCCCCGCAGGCTTTCCCAGGAAAGAAGGTGGAATTGAACTCCCTTCACCACTTTGTGCCACTGCAAACATACCTAGTTGACAAAACGCATTATGGATGTAGAACTAAAGGTGAAAACAGATGTGTTCCTTTGCTCAAACGATCCGCTCAACCCTTTCCATACAGAAGCTACGGTCTTTCAAGGCAGTAAATCTGTCGCCGATGGCTAGGTGGCTTCTGGCCCAAAGAAGACCCCCACCCAAAGAAGAAATAGGACCTTGGCTCAGCCGTTCATGCTGCCGGGGATCATTCGATTCAATACTAAAGACCAGTTTTAATTGCATATTTTAACTCAGGTTAATTTTAGATTTGTGGATTAATTGAACAATAACACAATAAATAATAAACTGTAAAATTTTGTCAGATTTTCTTATATTTGTTTTTAATAAGCATTTATTGGAACAATTCAACATATTTTCATCCCAATGGTATCAACAAAGGTATCCCTTATCATATATCTTCCTGGTTATCGATACAGAGTTTAACATTTTTTGTATTTACCCATTTGTGCAACATTTTGATTTTATTAGATTTTTTTTTTTACCAGAGGAAAAAAAAACTTGAGTTTTGCACAACAGGTTCCTGAGTTCTGCTGAGCAAAACAACAACAATTTAGCAGCAAGCTCCCTTCATGTTGCGTCCGCAACTCCAGACTTTAGACAGTAATGTTTAGTTATAAATAGGGACTGTATATAGAGATTTTAAAAATATATGCATTTCTAAAGCCAGATATAAGATGAGATTATATCGTTTAAATAGATGGTCTATGTTACATGTGGCAGTTTGTTATTTTTCAGCTATTATTCATGTTTTTGTTTGGAATAATAAAGTTTTGATTTGAAAAAGACACCTCTGTCTATTTGTAACTTATGTAAAGATAAATACGTCAAAATAGATATAACATATTGCCATTTAGTTTAAATAGTGTATTATTTTTGGTCCATATTGACAAACTGTTAATATATTTGATAAGCAGGAGGAAACTAGAGATGCAACGATCCAGTTTTTTCTGATCCAATACCATACGGATACTAGGGCTGGGTGTATTGGCCAATACCGATACTGATCCGATTCAACAGTTGAATAAATGAAGCAAACATTGTATGAGTCAAGGCTTTAGCTTTGACATATGAATTATTGGACAAAAGAGTTAACAAGTTAACACAGAAATATAAAATTATTTTATGTTAATTATCAATAAATAAGCAGCAAAAAGAAAGAAATAACATTTGCATGTAAAGTGCACTGGATTAGAGTTCCTATCCCCGATATGCGATCCAGATATCGGATCCCGGGGTCAGATTCAGATATCAGATCCAGGTATCGGATCCTGGAATCGGATCCAGATATCGGATCCAGGAATCAGATCCGGGTATCGGATCCTTTTATCGGATCCAGGTATCAGATCCTGGAATCGGATCCAGATATCGGATCCAGGAATCAGATCCGGGTATCGGATCCTTTTATCGGATCCAGGTACCGGATTGGTGAATCTGTAGAGGAAAAGGGGAGTTTTTGATCTGATTGGAGGCCATAATGTTCAGTCATGTTTCAGAACAGTCAATTGGCCCAAACAAGAAACAGCATAAATGCAAAAAGTGAAACTAAGTTTATTGTAAGAAAAAATAAATTAAATTGAGCATTTTATCAGCATTTATACAGACTGTTAAAGGGGCAAACTGACCGGAAGGTAGAACTGACTGGATTATTAAAATAATTTCTGCTCTGCTGTTTTCCCCCAGTTCTCAGCGGACCCCTCCAGATAAATAGAAACTAAAGAAAGGAAGAAATCATCTCAGTGGTTCTCTCACCAGGCCACTGCCAAACCTTCGGCTGCAAAGATTTAAAACCCATCAACAAGTGTTTTTTGTTTTCGTGCAGCCTGACAGCCAAAAACAATCAGGGAAACTTCTGCTGTTTCCTGTAATGGCACAGCCTCCAGCAAAGCTAAAGGCAAAACCACAGTTTAGCAGCAAATTAGACTTTCCTTCATACAAATGACGCCAAACAGTCTCATATTTCGGGAAAAACCTCAAATGCATCGTGCCCCCAAGATCAGCACACCGACAAACAATAAAGCACCATCTGTTTTTTCATGGGCCTCATCTCCTGCTAGGCAATAGGACTTCCGCACTTAAAATACCACATGAGTCAGATTAAGCTGCCAGTCCCTTTGCCTCAGACACACTCCGTTCATGTCGCCCCTTCTGCATCCGCTCTCTGCAGAAGACAAACTAGCAAAGAGCTCGTCTCACTCTGCTTCATCTTCTCTGTATGGAAATCCCTGGTGATCGTTTTTCTTCATACTGCGGACAGACTGGCGGAGGGGGGAGAAAAAAAGAACAAAAACCCAACGGACTGCTGAGCATTCGAGCCCCTGATGCAATCCCCTCTGCTTCTCTCCTCCCCTCATTTTTTAGAGTGTGACAGTCATGTGAACAAGGTCATGCACATTCTTTCATGCATGAGCCTCCAACTGTTGTTGGGCCTCTGACAGGCAGCCTGTGAAAAATCAACTACATTTAATCTGCAAGGTCGGAGACTTTGCCTTTTTTCTTATTTATGCACATTTAAAATTGGTCCAAAGATGAACAAATTACAGAAGATCGGTTAAACAAAAGTAAGAAAAGGTCTGACAGCTGAAAAGAAAGAACAGCAGCGAGAACAAAGCATCCACACGATCCAGATTTACGGCCAGATAGTTAATGGGACCTGAAGGTCACTTTAGGCCTGACTGACTCCTCTGAGGATGTCACTGAGCACATTCTTGGAGGCCAAAAAGCTCTGCTGTAAAAGCCCTAATGAATAGATAGATCCAAACCTGGAAGAGGGGGGTGGAAAGTTTGTAAAGCAGATAGAAAACATGATGAGACTAAAATCTTATATCTTTGAAATAAATTTAAAGCAAATAAGAAAAGTGTTCAAATTTGAATAGATGCTTCAATCAATCGGTGAGATTCTTCGAAAAATCCTGTCTTTCCAACAAACTGATTTTTGCAGGAGCAACAAATGCTCTAATACACGGATGGTGAACAGAGTCTTAGGAGAAGAACTTAAATCAGAACAAACATAAACCAGCCACAGTAAAAAAGAATGAAAAACTTTCATGAATTTGTTGCTCAAACCTGAAAAATGTGTAATCAGAAATCAAATATCGACCAGAAAAAAAAGCCTGAAATGCTAAAAGATCCTGAACAAGCTTCACGTCGTTTCTATGGAAACTTTAACCAATACAACTTAACTACCCCTATTGGTCACGTCAACCTTCTGAGCTTATATGTCAGGAATGGTGAAAATAAAAGCAGGACACAGATTAGATTAGAAAGAAAGCCAAACAAAAGCCCAGATCCATAGTTGAAGCAGTTTCTTGCATAGAAATCAGTAGAGTCCATCCTCAGCGTTTGCCTCAATATCCTCGTTTCTAATAATCTCTAAAAAATCCACAGCTTGATCAAAGTTTACCTTCTGAAAATCAGTTTTTGTCACTAAAATCTGTTTGCGTTTGAAGAAAATGTGCATGAACATCCACTAAACTCCAAATAGATCCAACGGTCGTAGATGTTTTATACTTTTATTATGACTTTCATTTCTGACATAATAATAATAAAATAAGAAAGAACCTTTTCTGTCTGTTTGGTTCAATGAGCCTCCGTCCTCTGGATGTGCATTAAATCCTTTATTGCCTGTCGCAGTGAAGGCATAAAGCAGCCATGCTAGTTTTCCCCCGAGCTATCCTTCATTTGAGCAAAACAAAGGACCTGAGGGATCAGAGGTCTTTTCCTGGACCAAACCCCCCAATCGTCTCCCCTCAGACAAGCTCACATGGTTTGAATCAATGCCGCCACTAGAGCCGTTTACTGGATCCCCTCAATAAATACCATCCATGCTCGCGTCGGATATGCGCTTTGAAAGTGATTTGTCTCCTCTGGTCAGGGAGAAACTCTAATCTCCTCTGACTTGGAAAAACAAGGAGTGACAGAAAAGGATGGAGACGGACAACAACAACAAAAAAGGTTTTGGGTGCTTTTGTTCTTGGTGCCAAACATCAGAAATTCCTGTCTACATATCCCTTTTGTCACATGTTCCTATAGTCTGGAGATGGGCAGGAAATTGGCCCTTAAGAGCCTTTGGAGATTCCTGCTTTTTTTTTTACGCTCCTCCAGCACTGAAAGACAACAGGACTCTCCTCCATTAAGGCTGAGCTCTATGTGGTGCAGCTGCTTTGAAGTAAATAATGGGACGGCTGCTGGTAGCTTTATTGCAACTGAGAGACTATCAGCAAGCAGATGCATGGTTGCTGGTTATTATACCGTCTGACTTCAAAAAAAAAAAAAGGCTACATGTAATGCATATAAAAACAAAACTGATCTGAGAAGTCGTCTCCGGCAACTTAAGAACACTATTAAATATTAAGATGCTGTTTATGGCCTGGGATCCTCATTCCTGTTCACATCCACCGAATAAGAAATGAATAAATGCATGAGATCTATGATTATCTAAACACCAGCTTCTTCTTCTCTAGTTGAAGATAAATGCAAGAAAGCCAGTCAAGGCTCAACCCTGATTGACCTGTAACTGATTGTTGCTACATTTTAAAAATTAAAAACAAAACCAAAGAGATTATTTCTTACATTCAAAATTTGTGTTTCTTTTGAAAAATAATACCAATCTATTAGCCAATGGGTCTTAAAAAGGTAAACATTTCTTTTATGTAATATAGTGAAGCCTTCTTTAGCCCAGCAATGCAAAGTAACAAGTGGGGGAGGGGCAGAACAGTTTTCATAAAGCTCAGTTTTCATAAAACTTCAATCACCTTGTATCTTTCTCTGAAATCATTTTTATTTTTATTTTGTCATTAATATCTTTTAGAAAAACCTGCTGGAAAACTAAGCAAACTAAGTAAAGATTCTACTTTCTCCTGATGCTCTTGAGCAGCTAAAAGAGCAAAACAAAAATAGCCTTTTTAGAGTAACTTATCAGTAAATTATGAAATATTGCAGTAATATTCAGGCAAGTTTAAAATATCTGCAAAAAGACAAACAAAAAATAGGTTTAATATAATTACAACCTATAGAAAAGGAAGGATGCCTTTTTACACTTAGCTATACAGATATAGAGCTACAACAGGGATTATATATAATTTAGCCAAGATCATTATTATCCTGTAAAACAGACTGAGTTCAAAAGGGAAAAACAAAAATGACCATCATGGATGTTACAAGGAGGACAATGAAGCTGTGTTGGTCCCCAAAATGAAATCTGCTCGGGGGCCTCATAGGACGTCCTCCGGCTCTGAGGCCAATCACCAATTGAATGAAAACCTGTCCAGGTTGAGACAAGCTGTGCTGTTGCTGCTCAGGAACCGTGCAGCTGTCCAGATTACCAAAGAACCGTGGGGATAACGCAGGCAGAAGTTTGAGCTGATTAAGGCTTACAAGGCCTGCAAAACACTGCAGGTATTTAGAGCATATTTCAGGAACGCAAAACCCTGGGATAAAGCAGCTTGAGTGAGAGCAGCAGCTTCCTGAGGTTTCCCAGAGAGAGGACGTGAAAAAAACAAACCAGGTGAGACAGAAATAGGGAGTAAAAAAGTAGGTCAGATACTGAAGAGATGGAACAAATCTCAACATTTCAATCATTGGGATACTTTCTGCAGACATGTTCACTGTTTGTAGATCTGCATATTTTAAAGCTGTAGTTAATGAGCAGCTCCTGTTTTAAAAAGAAGCTGTTTTCTATTTACTTTACATTCACATATAAATATGCAACACAGGTTTTGTATTTGGTCTGACGAAAATGTCCTTATGATTTAATTTTAATATTTTGATCAATAAATGATTGATTTATTGGAACAACCAGAGGATAAGGCCTGTAAATATTTAAAGTAAAGAGCATTTCTGCACAGAACAGCAGCTCCAAACTTCTAATAAAGGATGAATGAGTGGAAGTTGCAGGATGCAGAGAAAACGGGGACACCTACAGTGGTTGGAGCCGTTCCAGTGCTGGTTCCTGATGGACGTGCTGTAAGGATGAGGCGCTCCGGGCACCAGCCCCTTCTCCGGGATCAAGCATCCTCTGCTCTGGTTGTAGTAATCCATCATTAAAAACGGGTTCGGGCTGGGATTCAGTCCCACAACGTCCACACTCTCGTACATCATACGCGGCGGCGGAGAGAGAAGCGATGAAAACACGGAGGAGCGACCGAGCGGCGCGGCGCTCAGAGGGAGAGCAGCTCACAGAGACACGGCATCAAAACACAGCAGAAAGTGATAGATCCAAACAATGCGGGACGATCCGGACATCTGGCATCTTCCTGGAGACTAATGACAAAACAATAAACACGGAGCTGCAAAAAGAAAATACAGAACAAAATCAACCCAATCTGAGAGCGAGATTTAAGAAAGCAGTCCGCATTGTGTCCATCGGAGGCGCACACAGTACACCAGAACCGGACCGACGAACTTCAGCCGAATCTATCTGTCCGGTCCATTCAGGTCGGCCTCGATCAGAACCAGAGCAACATTGAAGGCTCCGTCCGAACAACAAAAGCGGAATTAAATCCCAGACGGAGGAGCAGGAGGAGTAAATCCGATCGGAGGGACGGTGTCCGGGATGGACGCGTCGGTTCCGGAGTTGCCTTCTTGTCCCGTCAGCGGTCGGATCCCTGTCAGCCGCCGCTGCTTGTGCTCCGCTCTCACTCACTCATCCAGCTGCAGCGCCTCGCTGCTGTTTGCAGACACAGAAATGCTTCCCACCGCGCAGCTTCTGCACAAATGTGACAAGGCGCAGCAGCTGAGGGGTCTGGCTCCACCTCCACCGGCTTCTCTGGCTTTTTTTCCTGCCCTCGGTGCCTTTCATGCAGCGCTCCTCCCACTTTTAACCCTTTCACGGACACCACAATGGATCTCCCTCTCTGCTCAGGGCCTGAATGAGGCTGAGAGGGGCCCTCCCTCCAACCAAGCAGCGGGGGCTTTAAATAGGAATGTATCTGAGGACATGATTAAGTTATATAAGCTCAGTAATTAGTCTTTCATATCTTTACAGGGGAGTTCATGGACATAATGAAAGCTGCTCCAGAATGTGTCTGATTTTTTCTCACTCACAGAAAGCAGAACTCCTCCTTCAGATCTTCAATCAGTCCTCGCTTAGTTTTTCCTCCTTCCAGCCCAACACTCCGTCTCCCTTATTTGCCTAATGCTATGCTGCTGAACTTTTCCTGAACCCTGGGAAGAAGGCAGCCTCACCTCCTGGTGACCCACCGGTTGACTCGGATTCGCCTCTCCAGCTCGCTCCCATCCCACATTATTCAAAGTTTCCCACCTTGTACTTCCAGAGTAACACCATTGCAGCTTTTTTCCTCGGCACCCCGCTTCACCGAGTGACAGCGGCAAAGTCCCCCGGTGGCAGAGAATGACTCTTTTTCCACTTCTCTTTAGTTTTTGTTTGTATCAGAGTTGCATCAATGCAGAGGCTAGAGAGGCACCGACTGAATATTAATATCTGTGTTGGTTCTTCTATTGTGTTCATTGAAAAACGGACTTTATCTATACAGGTCAGAAATATTCAGATGAAACATTTCCCCCTTTCTGAGCGTCTGTCTTTCATTTCATAAATCCAGTCAGTTTGAACCATTACAGTCAGTTATTTGTTTCAGGAGGGATTTTATCCTGTTAAAACAATTTGCTGTGTTTTCTAACCTCTTGCTAATCTTTATCTCTGCCTTTTGAGATACACATGCACATATTCAAGCATCAAACTTCTAGAGCAGAGTTTATGGCAGCCTCTTAAAAAAGAACTTTAAAGCAAACAGAGCTCTGGTTTTAGACAAGAATCGGACTCTGCAGATATACAAACTCGGGTTTTAGAATCAGAAGTGAAGAATGTGGATCAGTGCATCCGTGGTGGCGACTCATCAGCAACATCACACATGACTTGGATTCTGTGATCAAATTATGCCAAAGCAGCAACAAAATAAAACACCATCCCTTTCAAATCAGAGGATCCAAATGACAGCAATAAGAGAGATCAATAAATGTGCCGTGACATTTTTAGCTTCATCAGTTTTATCTGTTATCAGTCAGTACTCCTTTTATATGGAGTGAATTTAATTCCTTCATTGTTGCAAAGCAAAATATGAAAAAAAATGATAAAAATCCAGAGATGAAACTTTGAAAAAGTTATTGATTAAACAGTGTTTTGAGAGTAACTTTTTGTTTTTCTCAGATTGTATTTTTTCAGATGTTTTTTTTCCCAACATATTTCACATATCATATGTTTTAACTTTCCTATAGAATAAGGAACAAATATGCATTTCTATTGGTCTGCATGGATGATAAGTAACAACATTTTCATTGGTAATTGTGCACCTCAACACCAAGCGTTTGGATTGGGCTTGAAGTGAAAGAGAATGTGATCCATGAAACACAATTAGAAAACAATACAGTTTATAAAAAAATCTGAAAAAGAGAAATACAAAGAAATGAGGAAAAAAGCAAATTTACTTTAGAAACAGTTTGATTAGCAAGTTTTTTTTGTATTTCCATTTATAAAAATGCTTTCTTGTATCAATAATGGACCAAAATTCTTTCCATACTTTTGAGGAAAACACCGCTTAATGTAGATGGTGTTGGCCTAATCCTTTAGACCTTAGATATTTTCATCAAAAGGAACAACTATAGTCAGCAGCATGAGAAGTATTTCCAATATCCGAGGCCAAAGACCTTTTAAAATATCACAAACCTGTTCTTTACTTCCATACAGTTGCCTCTGCTCTTAAACTAAACCATTAATGGCCGCCCACTGCACAGGAAGCTACAAAAAAACATCCTTATCTTTCAGTTTTGGAGAGAAATCGATCAGAATCAGCCACTGAAATGAAGCATCTCCTCTATAAATAGGAGGTTGATGGAGCTGCATCAGAGGACAGTGAAGTCCTTCACACAGTGTGCAGAGGTCGATCCAGAACAGCCTGTTTGGATGGAAACCCTAACAGAGTAGCCTTTACAAATATACAGCTTTATTATGGACCTGGGCACAAGGCCGACTGACTTGTGTTGTAAATGACACCCCTGACAGAAGGACCCAGCTCCTCCTCTGAAGGTGCACCTGAGCCAGGGGCCACAGCTGGCTCTGCCCAGCCCAGCGCTGGGTAGGATTATGAAGCCAGCAGGGGGAAGGGGCTCCGCATGCTCTGCCCTGCTGACTGTGACACTTATTTAATGCAGACCCACTGTGTTTACCCGGCCTGATAAGAGCCGATGTGCAGACCCCCCCCTCGCTGATAGCCACACATTCCTTGACGGGATTAGTCCGATGAGTAATAGCTGTCAGAAAATGCTAATGTTCCAGGCTCTGTTTTCTTCTCCGAAGGGGATGGCATTCATCCTGGAGTGATACCCTGTGATTGTAGAGGACAAGCTGACAGATAACAGGCTGTTGATCATTACTTAATTAGGGAGGGAGGTCTTTTCCCTTCGACCTTTCACAGACATCTTAGAGAAAGAAATACGGCACTTTCCACACTTATTGGCATGTACAGTAAAATACATAAAACAAATTTATGTTTTACGTTAAAATGAGACGATGAACTTGGTTTTTTGTAAAGGTCTTTGATGGGGTGTTTGGCTCGACTCCTCAGTCATTGTTACGCTTTTTTCTTTTTTGCACTGACTGTAGAAATGCTTAAGTTCAGGTAAGAAGCACTTTCCTGATGGTTCAGATATTCTCCTCTCTTTCCCCTTTTTAGGAGTGGTTGATAAAAAAGTACACATATAACATAGTTTTACTCCAAAAGAACAGGATTAATCGAATATTAATCAGCGCGACCCTATAATTATCTGTAAAAAGGGTAAAATGTTAAAGGTTTTTTTTATGGAGGTTTCAATTATTGTGGAACAAGATATTTTAGTAAAAAAACCTTTTTTTCACCAATTGTTGATTTTTTTTTTTTACATGTAATTCTCAATGCATAAACATACTTTAATCAAATCATATTATTCTTTTTTTCTAGCGCAAGATTTGGTTATTTTAAGACCTTTTCTACATTTTACCAGAGGCAAGTTAGGAAGGGTTCCGTTAATTTCAATGTTTAGATGAACTGAATTCATTCATGTTCACTAAATAGATTGAATGCCATAGCAGTAAATCGCAAACATCCATCTTAAAGCTGTGCTTGCTTTAGGCTTTGTCTAGCTGACCCTGAATGTGTCGTGGTGTACAGCACATCCTTGTAAGGCCACAAATCAGTTAATGATTCAGTCTCATACCATTTTAGCATAAGCTCCTTTCAGGCAGCACTTCAAAGGAGGATTAAAGCAGGTTTTTGCTCTTTTCTATTCTGTAAAAGGACCAATGTGGTGAGGGGGGGTCAAAGTAAACCATCCTGTTGCACTCGCCCAGTGAAGTATTCAGAATCACCAGTGAGTGATGCGCTGCTGATGTTAATCATTACATTTATCCTTTCTGCCATTTATTGTTTTGCTAAACTCTTTATTGTGAATCTCTTGTACACTTTCCACATAAATTCAGGGATTAAAATACAAGTGAAGTGTCTTAAAAGGTTTTTTGGATAGCGTTTGCATCCAATCTAAGATCATGTGCTATTTCATATTACAGCTATGGAGCTCCTCTCAATGTAGATATCAGCAGCAGCATATCTGAAAAAATATAATAATTCTCACTGTCATTAAATTATTGTTAAAATACAATGTAAAATAATCTATGTTTTTTTTACATTGCCTGAATCCACTATGGATACATCTGATTTTACCTGAAAAGAAAATAATCAGAGGCGCATGGCTTTTAGGGTGATTAAATCTGTGTGGTAATCAGGTAACTTAAAAAAAGAGTCTCAATTAAAACCCATATTTACATTATGTTTATATCCTGCTTTGTAATCATTAGGAGCTTTGCTAAAACGACCAATGCTTTCAAAGTGACGTAGCTAAACTCACCAACAACAGAAAAGTAATTCGATAAAAAATGTAGCAACACTGGGCTCTAGTTTTCTTTAACTACTGCAAGCAGAGCGGCTCCCTGCAGCCACCCGTTAGCTGCATACACTAGCCAACTTCAAAGCAAGAAAAACAGGAGCACAAAGTGCTGGTTTTTCAAAATAAAGCAAATCCTGTAATTTCATGATAAGTACATTTATTTTAATCTCTGATAATGATTAGAATGAATGCACATATATGCAGTTTGCAATATCATCTGCTTTACACTGTTTTAACATTTTTCTATTCATTCTGAAGGTTTAGAGGCTTTTACTTTGCTGAGGTGGTGCACCAAGATCAATCACATGTAGCGGAAACCTTGCTCTAAGCAGGTAATCAGAAGGTTGGACAAGTTAAACCAAGCTGCTGTGTTTTATCCTGCGAGCTTTCAACCTGTCATGGAACATACTGCATTTAGGCTACATCTACATGAAGCATGACAGCTGGTGCTAATATCCAACCAAGAAGCTTCTCATAAATACTCAAACCAGGCTTCATCTAGAAGGAGTCTTAAACATGTTGGCAGCTGCTGTTTTAGCAATGATTATATAGAGATTGGTCATAAAGTTCACGTTTGACACGTTTGACAACTGGAACCACCAAACCAAAGGAAGTAGTTCCTGCTCCATCTCCAACACACCATCCTGTACCTCCTCCAGCATCAACGTGCATCACACTCTTCAGAACATGAAAAAGTACTTTAGCACAGAGAAGACGGACAATGAGATGGTGTCTCGATGTCGCTGCTCAGAACCGTTACAGACGAGGGGCTCCGGCGGCTGCAGAAAAATGCAGACTCAAACGAAAACTGAGGCCTGACCAGTGTGGGGTTAGGATGCAGATACACAGCTATGTAATGAGAACTGGTTTAAGAAGTATCAGCGGCGTCCAACACAGCGTCCTTGGACAGAGACAAAGCCGTAAAGGAGGTTCAGACAAAAAGTAAAAAGGGGGAGAAGAGAGGGAGTGGGATTTCAGAGAAGCAGTCAAAGAGTTTTATAGAGAGGGCGGGAGAGGAGATTGCTGGCTGGACCTTGAGGGTGTCAAACTATTTTTACTGCCCCCAGTCTCGTTCTCGCTTGCTCCAATCAGGGGTGCTAGGAAGCAGTAAAACGTGCTTCCCCTGCCATTCCTTCCCCAAGGAGATGAGCCGACAGGTTAGAACAAACAATAGGTTGTTTAGTCATTTGGATTACTGTGCATTATAAAAGGAGGGAAAGCACCTTCTCTAGGAATGGGCAGAGTGCAATAAACGGTGTCAGACCAGACCTTGGTTGAGCTAATCAGTGAATGCTCAGCAGACCTAGGAGATGATCCACCAGCATCTGCAATCAACTGACCCTCATGTTCTCCTGCACTCCGGAGTATTTTTTCTTCCTGTTTTATTTCAATGCTCTGCAGACTTCCTGCACAGTGCACTCCTTATTGGACTGGACATTCAAATCAAAACACAATCATATTGTCTTAAAGTCATGGAAAATTCTGCTGAGCTCTTGCTGCCTGAAGACACTTATATAAAAAAACAGAAAACAGATCTGACCTGCCGTATCACTTGGACAACACTCTGCTTGGGTAAAAGCCACCTCCTGACAAGATAAGGCCAGACATGTTGGAGTTAGAATGGCCAGGACCTAATTTTAGAGTTCCTGTCTGCCTTAGTGGCTACAACACAAACATAGGCGCTGAATGCTACACTGCTACACCTCCCCCCAGCACTCTTGCACATGTGCCAGCAGATGGCTAATGCCCAGACGATAAAAGAAGTTGGGACAAGCCTCAGCAAAGCATTCTATCTTTCTTAGCTCTTCCCTGTGACCTAATAAAGAGACACAGCAGGGGAAAGAAACTGAAAAGCCATCGCGATGGGAAGCACTGCAAAGATCTGGAGAGGGTAGCTGTTTAAGGGGCAGTCAGAGACCCCTAGGATAATAACTGCTGGTGCAAAGCTCTGAGCACGTCCAAAGCATTATGCTGCGATTGTGATGATCAGCACCATAATCCCCTCCACCCCCACCCCAACAGCTAACTTCCTGCTTGGAGCGACCAGGTCAGGGTAGCAGCACTCAGGTGTCCCTGCAGTTCAGACTTTTGCTCCAGTATAAACAAGTCATTTGCTTTCAGATCTACATGAAGCCCCTCAACCTTTACTGTCCTCACTGATCCTCTTTCTGCCCTCAGAGGTTCTGAGCTTGTTTGTACAGCTGCTTTGATGCGGCCCAAGCAGGCAGCTGTTCTCCACCACAGCGAGCCAACACAATACGGCAGCTTGTTCCGTGTGAGATGAAGCTGCAGCTATTAATTCCTTTAAGAGAGAAACAATTTCAAGAATTGCAAATATTGCATGATTCAGGTATCACAGAGTGATACCTGCTTTTATTGTTGCTAGAAGAAAATGGTGTTTCTGTATTACTTAACCTTGTATTACTTGGCATAACACCAGCAGGTGTGCCTGGTTAAGATAAACAGAGAAAATATATCTTATAAGACAGCAAAAAACAATCTTTACCTTCAAAGCGATGGAAGAGGTTTGGACCCATTTAATGTTAAACCTCCCTTCTTTGACCTGATGCTAAACTGTATGTGTTGAAAATTATTCCTTGTTGAAAATATTCCACGTATTCTTATGTGTACAGCTATGTGGTTTAGCATGTGAAATTAAATCAAAGTAAAATAAACATTAGGCAAGCAGTGTTCCTTTTAGCCACAAAGTTAGAACTTTGGTCTGGGTATGACTTCAAGAAAAAATGGAAAACCTTTCAAGATCTACCAATACCAAAATGCTTTAAAATGCATCTATAAAGCAGCGAAAGCCTAGAGACAGACATGGGCGTTCGATGTTAGCGGGTTTTTTTCTTGTATCGGTTTCAGCCTAGTCGTGCACGAGTTCACCGATTCAAAGAGTGCTTTCAAAAGCCTCGTTCTGCTGTCCATTGTTCATGTTTTCTTGGTTTTATTTAATTAATGTTGATTTTAAATTGAGACTATATTTATCATAGGTGTGTGAATCAGCAACATTTTTCAAATTTATCCCAAATTTAAGTGTAATATATAATATATATATGATGATTTTTGTTATCATTTGAATTTTTTTTACAATAATATAGATCTAGAGAACCTCATGAGATTTTGTTGCTCTGCTGTGTCTGTTGAAGAGCAGCTAAAATACAGGCTCATGGGCGCTGCACTGCCAACTAGTGGCTGGAGGTTTAGAAGTCATATAAAAGTGAGACAATGATGTGGTTTTTTTTGCCAATAAATATTTTTTATTTAAGATTAAATTGGCCGTATTCTGAATGAGTACCATTATCATTTATTTAATTAAATATTCTGATATAGGTATTTTGAATCAATACAAGTATGAGATATTGTGATATTTGACAAAACTGTTTTTTTTTAACACCCCTAATTTTTTTATTATCCTGTCATTTTTATAAGTAACTGGAAGAAGAGAAAGCATTATCAAAAACCAGAAGCATATGTGAGGATCGGATGACAAAATAATCTGTATCTGCCTTGGAAAAACAACAACAAGATTATCTCTACCCAGCAATCCATAAATAAAACAGCTGGATTATTATTGGTTTGGTTTTCGGTCTTCATCAACAGACCAAACAGCTTTAGAAAGTCAGGGATTCACTTCACAATCTGTCTTCATTTGCAAAGTAAGACCCTTCAAGCATAGTTGTTGTAGATATTTATTCTGGAAAGTACTGTTTATATTCTATATCTGGGACCTTAAATCAGACGCCGCTGGTATAAGGAGACCAGGAGAACTTGAAGTGTTTAGAAAAGTTTAGATTAATGCTTTGATTTCCTCCCTTCTGTAAAAAGCTGCTCTAAGTGGCTACATGCATCTTTGTGAAAGCCCCCCCCCAATCATTATCCCTTTAATGTTTTTCCAACGGCAGACTCAAGCATTTATGGTACAGGCCTATATCTGCCCATAAAGGCTTTTATTGTTTAGCTGAGCTCTATGGTGCCGTAACCTGGTTTTCCCATTTTTTATGGGGACCTTCACTATATCAGGGTGGAGGTGGACAAAGCTGAACACCATCGGTGTTTACCAAAGTATGGCCCTGCTCATAAATCCATCGTGGCCGGCGGCATTCTGGAAATACCTCAGCAGGGCGAGAGGAGACAGAGGAAGAGGGGGGAGGAGACTTATGTATCGCATAGCTTGTACTCATCTACACTCTCCAGCCTTGACTTAGAGAGCCCATCTCCTCAATGATCATTAAGACCATGTCCCTATGAATAGAGTCCATCACTCAGCAAATCAAGAGAAAATTGCAAAGGATGTTACCCTGGAGGAGGGATGTCTTGATATAAGTCATCCGAGGCTTGGAATGGCCCCCATTAGCTGTCAGGAAGTGGCTGAGGTGTAGTACATACACAGCAGGTTCATTTTATTCGAAAAGACAAAAGGACAAAAGGATCAAATGCTTTGACAGGCAAAAGCTAAGTGGGACAGTCAACAGTGTTTGCACCCATAGGATCAATGTAAACAATGTGGCAGAAAGATTAATATGCTGGTTGGATTGAACACACTTTATAGATCGTCTCCATGTGCCTTAAAAATAAAGAGCAGTTATGTTGTATCTTCTGCCGAAGTATTTGTCATTTTTTTGAGAATCATCAAAGCAGAAAACCTTGGGAACTAAACTCGTTCTCTGTCTGGTCTGTAGCAGCAGGGCTCTTTTCTTTGTGTTGTCAATAATTTGTTTTTTGATATTTTTTTATATGAAACATACCACAGATAAAGAGTTTTAAAGTGTTTAAATGTGGCTGCTTGGTTGTGTTTATCAACAGGACAGATAACTGGACATCATCTGTGCTCAGTCTTAGAGATGGATCGATACCTTGGCTGGCTATCGGTCGGTACTTGCACACATTCAGCGATTTCATCTGTGCATCCAGCAGCCGTTCCTTCAGATCAGGGGAAGCGCATGCATTGCAGCTCCCTCCATTTGCTACCTTTTGTTAATAGGTTTTATTTATCTATTTGTTAATAAGGTTTATTTTTAATTGAAATTGAGACGTGTGTCACATTTGTTTTCTTAGTGCCACTTTGATAATGTAAAACAAAGTAAAAAGAAGCAGAGTCAGCCCAAAAATATCGGCACCACATATCGGGGAACGGTTAGACTGATGTCAAAATAGTTGGTTTTTAGCCTAAAGAAAAAACCTATATTTGCCGATTTCTACTCGGTTTGTTAGAAGGATCCATGTTTCTGAACTGCAGACGCTTAAAAGGCTTTTTGAAATGTTGGCGAACAACCTGAGCACATTGTTTTGATGTGTGTCTATCATCAATTGATATGCATGGACCTAAAGATACATTACACCAAATCAGTCAGATAATTAGAAAAAATAAATTCCAGCACTTATAAATCCAAAGGTTTCCTTTTAAAGAGAAGAAAAATACAGAAAAAAACCAACTGATTTAATAGAACATGTGGAGGTTGTTTAAGTGGTTGATCTGCAGCAGCGCAGCACTGAAGGACCTGTTCAGAACTGAAGAACTAAAAATCCCCACTTATAGTGTGTCTCAAGTTTTCAATGGAGCCTTTAAGCTCGAGTCTCGGTACTTCCTCGCCTTGTGCTGGAGATCCAAAGGGTTTCCCATCATCCCCTCTCATGGCTTTCACTCGCTTTATTATCCGAGGTGCTGCTGAGGGCCAATTTGCCAATTTCTATTGAGAAGTGTGATGCTGGATGGGGATTTGAGAGGAAGTGGGATGGGGGGGTGGGGGGTGTTAGAGGTTCGCTTTAAGTGGATTGCCCTCGGTCTTGTTGTGTCCAAACCAAAGTATTATAACACTTCTGAGGACGACCTTCGCTACATTGGCGCCCTGGACACCAGCAGCAGATAGGGTGTGGTGATTGCTGTGCTCAGAGAATGAAAGTCCCCTCCAACACCCCCCACCCACCCACCCAAACAAACACACATTAAAAAAACAGAAACAAACAGGTAGCCTATTGTATGTAGTGTGTGGTTCTGGGCTGCAGGTGCTTGTTTTGGTGGTGTGGGGTGGCAGCGCCTCTAATGCCGCCCTGATGCTGCACCGCGCTGTCATAAAGCCCATCTCCTCTCTCTCAGGCGTTTTACTCTCTGCATACTGATCCAGTCTGAGCGTGTGTGCTTCCGCTCTGGTGAACAACCCCTGAAGTATTGTGAAATACTTCAAAATGCTGGGCAGGTTCATATGTTAATAAAACATGTGAAAACCTCCTGCTTAGCCAGCAAGTCGGGAGCTGGGGGACAACAAAGGCCCTCGGGAGAGCAACAGCCTGCGCTGGTTCAGAGCATGACAAATGTCTCCGTGGCCCCCGATGCCCTGCTTTCTACAGGGGGGGATCTTCCTCATTTAAACCTGGGGAGGGACACAGGAGGAGGGAATAATGCAAAGGGAGCCTCTGAAATGTTGAAAGAGAAGAGAGCAATGAGGGTGAAGAGGGAGGAGTTCTCAGCATTTTAAAGACAAAAAACACAAACGTGTGTGCGTGTGTGCTTGTGTGTGTTGCACTTGTTTCACTTTTGAAACATTGCAGCAGAAATTAGGAATCATTTTTTTAAGGCCGATGACAATAAAGGTGTTTTTGACATCAGCCTGATTGATTCCCGGGATGAGCTGTTGACTTCGTTCATCAAGCTAAAATAGCCTTCTCTTCATTTATTTCCATATAAGACACAAACTTATTAAAAATGTCACACAAGTCTCAATTTAAGCAAAAAAAAGAAGAAGAAACTGTATTTACAAATAAGGACAACATATTAACAATGGAAGGAGCAGCAATGCAGGCATGGCTGCTGAGAGCATGACTGAAACATGATGGCGAGTCAGGAAAAAAAACAAAATATCGGGCGGATGATGTAACAGTCTATGTTTAATACTTTTAATTTATTTGATAGTGAAATGCCAACAGAAATCCTGGAGAATTTCTGGGTTTCAGGATCAATGCAGCTGTTCACACATTTGTTAGAGAACAGCTTTGGGCAGAAAGTTGCAAAGAAAGTCTTGACTCCAAATCATTACTTCTGTTTAACATCACTGTGTTTCTTCAATGTGAGGTTGATAGAACTGAGCCAAAAAAGAAAACCTGGAACTGATATAAAGGTTTACCTTCTACTCCAGGTCGGTCCTATGAAGGAATATTAAAAGTAAGGCTGGTCTAAAGTCCAAACACAGCCCTAAATCTGGCCGAGCTGGATCTGTTTACAAACAAGAGACTAAAAGATGCAGTCGCTGAAGCTGGTAGAAACAAACCCCAACAGACAAGCAGCTGTTTTCATATCGACTCAGAGGGACTGAATACAAAACCACATCTTTGGACGCCTTGGATCATTTTCCTTTCACTTCACAGTTCTAATCCACTTTGTGTTGATCCATGAAATAAACTCCCAGCAAACAATTTTCAGGAATGCAGAGATTTTCAAGGCACTAACAACAAAACCAGTAAAACCTAAAAAACCAAACTTAATGTTAGAAAGTTCGCCACACTCAGTGACCATAGCAACTGTAATGTTGGTTATTTTCACAGAAAAACAACCTGAAGAAGAACTCTGATCTGTCCATCAGTCCATCACCTTCAACACTTTACATCCTGATCTAACAAAACCAGGACTTTGAAAAGTTTCAGTGTCACATGATTTGTTTTTTCTTTTATAAAAAGGTTGGAATATTCATGCTTTCCTAGGAAGTGGAAGTTTTAATAGACTTCCTTTGTGTTGTGGTTGTTTATGCAGACTACAGTTTACTGATCTTAACCACAAGCAGTAGAGACCAAAAGAAAAGCCTCAGACAATCAAACCAAAGAGCTGTGGGAGGAATTAGGTGGCAGAGCCAACTCTCTGCCCTCACGTCCTACTTTCTTCACCATCAGTTGTTACGCAATCACTATAAATCAAATGGTAAAAGCATTACTGACATTCATCAACCTTGCATGGCCGTCCATATGCTAATATGGAAAGGGTTGTCTTGTTAATCAATAATGTTACACAAATCACTGTGATCTAAATCTGCTCCAACAAACAGATCTGCACCGGCTGGTAACGTATAAAAGCTAAGCTACAAAAACTAAGATTTTTGTCCCGTTTAACCACAAAAAATAACATGAACTGTTCTACAGATCTGATCTAATTAAAAAAGCTGAAAATAAAAATGTTATATATCTTTGCAGATGATACAAGTTTGAGCATGTAAAACAGTATATCTTTGGCTTCCATTAGCAGCTACTGTGGCAGAGCCATCTGTGTTGTGAAGCCCTGAGACTGATTGTCTCAGAGGAAGGTAAAAAAAAGGCTGATGCACAAAAAAAGAGAGAGAGGGAGAGAGAGAGAGAAAGCCACAGAAGAGCAAATCTTTATCTGGTCACATCTCAGCATTCTCTGCCTGATACCAGGACAAGCTTGGGGGTTGCCCCATAAAAAAGGATTCCTAATAATATTTAACCAGTGAAGATCTATCATCAGTCTGGTTCTTCTCCCCCCCCCGCATCATTAGTCCTCACCCCCAGTTTTAGGCCTATTGTCATTCAGACTGAGGCTCCCTTTCAGTCCGTATTCAATATTTTTGCTCCATTGTTCCACATCGCATGCCCCCTCTGAGATACATTAGTTTTCCCACTCAGCAGTGAAAAGAGATAAACAACAGCCAGAGAAGAACTTCATATGTTATAGTGTCAGATATAACAAAAACATCAGCAAGGCGTGTCTAAAGTTGGACTTCTGCATGCGTTCCCAAACACAAACTCCAGGCAAACCGTCTCAGTTTCTCCTCTTCTTCTTCTTTTTTGTCTCAGTTCATCTCCTCACACACACATCCGCGTAAGCAATGACCCTGTGGGCTTTAGTGGGCTCTTTGAATGAAAAAGAGAAGTCATTTATCCGACTCATCTTTGCTGCACCTTGCAGCACCTTTTAAAAACACTTTTTATTCCTCAGTATGGCTAAAGCTGCAGCTCACTGACAGCATGATGGAGAGCCTCATTCTGTTTCCCTTTCTTCCTTTTGTCTCCTCCTCTCTCTCTGTCTCTGTCTCTGTCTCTCTCTCTCTCTCTCTCTCTCTCTCTCTCTCTCTCTCTAATGTCTCAGGAGTTTTTTTCTTTTCTTCCATCTGAGCTGCCAAAAGGCTCCTAAAACACCCCAGGCTAAGCTTCAATGATGTGTAAGAAAGTCAAACTCTGTCTGTTTGTGTAATTTTAATTATTATAGTATGATTGTGTGCCATCATGGCTTATCAAGACCTAACAAAAACTATCATCTAAATCACAATTCAGTTGATTTAGTTTTAATTACCGATTAGGCCATTTAAATAAAAATAACAGAGCAAAAACTGAAATCTATATAAATCATTTACTTCTTGAGATAAGTATATTTTTCATTGAATTTTGCTGCTAAGTAAAACAATTTGCTGATGGAATAAGATGCTATACATTTATAATAAATGTAAATCTTATTTCATGTGCAAAATATTTATCTTATTTTAGGGGCAGATTTTCTCATTTCATAACCAGATCATCTTATTTGCCTGCTTAAATTAAGGGGGGACACACATACTTTAGGAAATTTATGCAAAGACGTAGTGGCCGAATCTCTGCCTCTAAATCAAAGTGTGAAATGAATCAGAGATGACAGTTTACAGATATTCACAGGATTATCTGGATTTTATGTGACAGAAACCCATAAAGGCAAAATGAAAGAAAAAAATCCCTTTTAATTTGAGTACAAATGGAGGAAAATGGTTGTTTAGTGGTGAACTACTTGTGTGTTGAGTTGGTAACATTTTAGATCAATGTCCAAAGTCCCAGTGACGACTGCTTTCAGTTTTCAGGCAGACTTATATAAGATATCCTGATATACCTAGTAGTCAATTAGGCCATGCATACAAGAGCTTGACAGAGCTTTTGCACAGCATCACAGATCCTCCCTATGTTTACCAGTGAGTTGCCTTTATAAAAATCTATTCGTATCCCAAATATCTAAATATATGATGCAAAATCATAATTTTAAATATCTATTAAACATGTTATGATATTATTCCTTCATTAAAATCATGTCCAGTTCTGTTTAATTCATACATCTCTAATTAATCAGTGTGAACTCTGTTGTCTGAGGAGTAACCCTATCTGGTCCTGAAAAAAGACGAGTGACCATAACAGCTGTGGGTAGAGCTGTCCTCTCTGCCGCCTCCATGCGGCGCCTAACATGGACCGTGCTGCGCCTGCGCAGTAACAACAACCCACTCTCGCCCATCAGTTCAAAGCTGAGACAAAGTTGCTTTTTTAGCAACTAATCTGCACGCTGACTGCAACTGTTTTTGTTTAGATAATTTCTATGTCACTTTTCAGCTAGTAAAGGTCTCAGATTTTTTAGCATTCCTAAAGAATAACCTGTCCCCGGTGATGGTATAATACCATCATGAAATGGGCGGCACAAACACAGGGAGAGGCAGGGTTGCAGTGAAGGCGAGTATCTTTCATCTAGATCAGAAAAAAAGCACCTGAAAACATAATTTTTTTCCTGCAAAATGTAGTCTGTAGTGCTAAGGGCAATATTTAATCACATCTAAGCCTATAGTTGAATTTGGAAGTCTTAAAATACCAGGATAAAGGAACTCCAAAGTGTTTCGCTGCATAAATGTGTTTACATTGTGATCGTTGGACTACAGAGCAAATGTTATCGTCTTATCAATAATTTTTTTTCCATGTGAGAATCTGCAGCTGCAATAAAAAACACACCTATTTAAAGAGTTTTTTTTCTTTTTTTTCTTTTATCGGGATGTTTTTTATCAGGGACTTGAAAATTCTCTTTCAGACTGCATGATATTTTTGTGGTAAAAAAACAACAAGAAATGATGCATATTTCAAAAGAAAGCCCAGCCAAGTGTCTGATTTGTTCAGACTACCTCTGAAAAGAAGAGCACTTGCTCTAGGGTCAGTGTGTTTGTAAACTGCTGTAGTTTCTATGCAACCGAGCAGACATCAACACCAACACCTCTAACCTGCTTGGCCGCCATCTCACCTCCTTCCCTTCTCCCTGTCTCATCCGTCCAGCTCCATCACCATCTCTCCTTTCCTCTTCCTGCAGGATTTTTCTCTGACCATTACGAAAAACATGTTTTGGATTTATTTTCTTAAATGTTGACGGAATAGTTTTTTAACGAGAGCCTTTTCACAACAATTAATCAGGTTATTCTACACGATCATTGCGACATGTTTGTTGATGTTCATCTGTGCTAAAAGGGACAGTATGGAAATAATTCAGCTTTAATTAGCAACAAACTCAATGACTGCTTTCATTAATATTTATTCTGTCAAAAGCTGACAATAAAAATAAAAGCCTTCCCAAAGCTTGAGTTCTTGATAAATACATAGGTGGTGGTGCACCCAACGAAAAACACCATGTTTAGTCGCCATCTTTAAACACAGTAGCCGAAAAAGGAAAGACATGTTAGCTTTACCTGCATATGAACGGGCATTGTTGTTAGAGGAGAATAAAACAATCAAACACGACCATAAATTGTTCTCCTTGCTGTTTTCTGTTAAAAATAATGGACCATACTGACACATACTGTACAGGTTTCTTTCGCAATATATAATGATATCGATTTATTATCCAGTCATAGTGACTAGTATTCCTCACAGTAATCATTAGCTTTAGCTGTTAGCAGTAGCTTGGTACCAAACACATGGAGGATATACTTTTAACTTATTTACATTAATGAACATCAGAATTCTGTATCTTTCTACACCTCATCACCTCATGGGACACCTGAACTTGTGCAGGAGGATTATATTGTGACATTTATGACCCTTCGAGGCCTCCATAGCAGCTATTACATGCCAGACACCAGAGCTTGCTTCTTTGTTTTTTGTGATTCCTTCAGCCAACTACTAGATGGGGTGAATGTTACAGTCTGAGCTTCTTATCCTGGACATGTAAGTCTTTCTCAAAGATGGATATGAGAAGCTGCTGTTTGCTGCATTACATCCATTAGAAGCATTTCAGTTCCAGAGAAGTAAAGCAGAGGTTTAATGCCTGGGCCCAATAAGCCTTTTTAATGGTAAAATGCAAATTATAATGATGGGATGTGCTGGTCTAACACCTGAAATAGAAGCCTGGGAAATAACTGAATCCCCCCCCGCCCAAAAGGGTGTAATCTCATTCAAGTTTGGGATGAAATGTGTAACTAAACTAGTTGTGTAACTAAAGAAAACAACGTTTTGACACAGATTTTGCAATGATAACTGTAACAACCTTTACCCCTTAGAGACAAAAGGCAACACGCAGTTAGTGATGCTTTAAATGCTGTAATTGCTGATAGTTTCTTCACTTCCCCTTTTTGTTTGTTGCAACTTCCTTATGTTGCAAAATGAGTGACAGATATATGTTTAATAAGTGGACGCAGTTTCATGCGTGCCTGAACTTGTGTGGTAATACTATTGTCACTACAGTGCCATTCTTACATGTCAGCAAATGTCAAAATAATTATATTCAGCTTTAAATGGATTTAGTCAGATCTGATCACAGATGCTCACATCAAAGAACACCAGAACATCCTTTTACTTTATTGATAGGGAAGCTGCTGAAAAGTTTTTTCCCCCATAATTTGATTAGAAAATTATCCTAAATGTCTAAATGTATGTGATAAAGAGTAAAACATATCCCCAATGGTTTATTCTAGGTTCTTTTAATAGTTATGACCAATAATGAGGATATTAAAACACGAAAATGTTATTTTAGGGTGTCTAAAAATCACAGAGAAGCCTGCTGACATGACAGTCTTCCCAAGGAAAATTAGTGCAAGCATATTAATGTAAGGTTAAGTGGAAGAAAAAAGTGTGTCAGAAAAAGATTTGAAAAAGACTGCTGAGCGCAGTGGTTGATAGTTCTATCTTAAAATGAAAGCAGATCTTTTGTTTCATTTAAAATTCGTTTTACGCAGTGGAGAAAAAAAATGGAGCTGCAGGTCAACTGCCAAACTGGCCCAACAGAAACCCCACAGAAAAACAGAGGACGGGAAAAACCCAGTCAGGTTGTTATTAAAGCCACTGTAGCAGAGTCTCAGGTTGACCGACTCCAAGGAAAGCAGCACTGATGCAGTAATTCATGCAAAATAAGGTGCAACCACTTTATGAGGGAACATAAAGAAACCGCAGAAAGTTGACATCCATGCATTAGAATTGATTGTTTTATTTTATTTATTTTCTAAAAAAATGAAATTTTGGTTTCCTTTAGCAGTAATTCGCAGAAATCATCACTTTTAAAATATCACCTTGTGTGTATTGAATCTATGAACAAATAACTTTTCAATGAGATGCACCTGTAGCATGTTCTGACTAACTTCATGTGAAAATCAAACCTTCAAGGCGAGGTGTTCGAGTTTATCTAACACAGGAGATGGCAGCTAAGAAACAAAGAAACTGGCTTTGAATAATTCATAAAGGACAGAAAGTGACAGCGGGAGTGTGTCATAGGACACTAATGCTCCATCCATCTATCTCTCCATCCAGTCAAGCATCCTCATCCATTCATCTCACACTATGTACTGCAAGGTTCACATAAAGGATAATGGATCTGCTGACATTCATCTGTCCTGAATAGAAATTTGCTTTAAATAACCAGTTAAGTATGAACGAGCATGCAAACAGCCAAATAAATGCACTGCAGTCAGATAGGGGGTGGGGTTGGGGGGGCACACTTCATGGAAGCATCAGACAACAAGTATTGGGCTTAAAAGGTAAGTAAAATACAGTCAGTGCAACTACTTCACAAATCATGTGGATGTTTGGTTCTCTGTTCCACAAAGAGTCACAGACAAGGAGGTCAGTTAAACAACAAAAGCAGATAACTGTAAATCATTTGCATGTCGGGCAGCAAATCATGGGAAAAAGGTGAATAAACCGACCAACAGCGGACACCTGTTTGTCTCCAGGAGTCAGCCGCTGCGGGCGTGTCTGGGGATTTCCATCTTTGTGGCGGCAAGTTTGAAAGATGTTAACTGTAGCTTAGTGGTAGCTGGTCCTAATCCCGATTTCATGAAAATTTGCAGTGAATATTCAAATGTTGAAAAGGTAAAAGGGGGTAAATCTAAGTAGATCAGAGTCCTTAGGAAATTTAGAGTCTGTTCATGTGAATGTAGAGCTGGACAATATTGGCCTAAAAATCTTATCCTGATATTTTGTTGTACTACTGAAAACTGATAAAAGACTTTGCTGTTTTTTCTTAGCTAACTGTATGGATGTGACCTCATGGCACAGAAATCCAACCCACAATCACAGCTGCTCCTGAAAAACAATCTCATTTAAAACAGGCCCACCAGACACAAGAAGAGCAGGAATCTTTAGCATTAAACTGCAGACAGTAACTAAATCTATAAACGGTCCACCTGAACAAACAGCTAACAAACAATAAGTTTTTCAGGGAGTTTTAAACACCTTCGCTCATCAATTCTTTGCTTTTGATTCATCATCTTGACAATGAATCACAATTCTTACCATGACATGAAATCCTCATTAGAAATTATGCAATAAATTCCCACCTTTACTTGAATCTCTTAGTCAAAATCCAGACCTACATCCAATAGATAAGCTGCAGCACAACCTGAGGATTGAAGCTCAGAGAAGCTGTTCATCCAGTCTGGCTAAGATTAAGCAAGGAAGAATAAGCAAACATTTTAGGCTCTAGATGAGCTAATCTAGTGGAGACAAACCCAAGAAGACTTACAGCTTAAACTGCAGTACATATATTGGCTTGAGGTGTAAAACATTTAAATTAAATAAGGATTTTTTCAGGTGTATAATTTTTTCCCGCACACAGATTTCTAATGAAGTTCATTATAGCTTGTGCTTGTAACATAAGAACATGTGAACATCTTCAAGACATATGAATACTGCAAGATAATGCAGTTTTTATCAGAACAAGATTCAAAGCCATCTGCTGAATCAATAGATGTGACAATAAAAATGAGGATGATGTTGAAATAGGCGGGAAAAACAGCAGCTGACATTCCTACTCTCTGATCACAGCTGTTTTAACCTCCAGCAAGCACTTCCCAATGTACACGCAGCAAATCCCACCATCAGCTGCATGCAGGTGCACGATCATTCCAGCAAAGAGATAACAAAGGCCCACGTCCCCTCTCTATCTGTCTGCCCTCCCGTGTGCCAAAAACTCAGTCATCTGGCAAAATAGCTGAGCGGTACACATCAACAAGGGTGCATTCAGTGTCCTTCAGTCAAACCATACAATATGTGTCACCCGCAGGCTGAAATCAGTGACGTTAATTTTTAAAGGCCTGCCTTTCACCCACCAAAAACATATATA
>JAUZNJ010109371.1:0-20253 GCA_034780135.1 Jordanella pulchra | reverse complement strand
CCGCCCCCCCCCCCCCCCCCCCCCCCCCACACACACACACACACACACCCGCCTCCCTCTTTCTCCTCCCCTTTTCCATCTATCAACAAGTACACATTCTCCCTGCTCTTACACATATTCTTAATGGTGTAGTCACTGCTTTCTGGTCAGACCTCCCCAAGGAAAGAACATGAGGAAGTGGGGGTTATGGCAAGCTTGTCAGAATAGACCTATGGGAACACAAGAGTGGCTCCTCAAGGGTCTACCCAGCTCTCTACTCTTACTGGAACCAGCCCCGCTGTTACTGTTTTGCCATGATCTCAGTGACACTGTTTAAGCAATACAGATATCTGTTTCCCACTCATCAGGTAAGTCTTTTTGTTTTCCTTTACTTTGACACCGAGGCATTGCAGGGAAGAATTCACTAACAACTCCTCATATTCTTGTTTTCTCATCTTACCTGACTGAGGTTTAGCATTATATGCTATATGGTGTTGTTTTGCATGAGGAGACTTGTTCAGAACCTTTCTGCTGAAAATTGAATTGGAAGCTTTTCTAAGTAAGTTGTGGTCTGGCCTTGACAGTCAACACACCCAGTTCAGTTTCATCCTGTGAATTCTTGTTTTCATTTCAATCCACTTCACAATAATGTCAGAATAACGAGAACTTCTTTGCATATGTTCTTTCCTTTTTTACAGAGGGGTTGCTTAGAGGGAACTCTCATTGCCTACACATTTGAAATTCACTGTGTAGGGGCAAGTTTTTTGGAGGATGGATGTTTGTTTACTTCCGTTGTGAAGAAGCAAAACATGCCATCAGATTCTATACATATTTAATAGAAGCATAGTCAAAAAACCTTGTGCTAACCTTGTTATGGAAAGCAAAAGATGCATTTGGTTTGTCAGGGCTGCACTAAAGACACTGCTATATTGTCTTCTACTGGAACAAGAGTGTAAAAAATCACTAATTTCAACTGCTAGTTAGTATTTTCTGCATACTACCTGTAATACCAGTGATTATATTATATAAAACAAATGTTATTTTATAGGTTTTGCAGTTAAAACTTGAGAAGGTAAACTTTGGTGACAACAAGTCTTTCTTGAACCCTGTTTACTCTGGAAGTTTCTAGTTCCTGTTGCCCTCTAATCACATCTCAAAATGTTCTCTCCGAGTTATGTTTGTGGTTGAAAGGATGATAAACATCTGCACAGCTGAGATAGAGGAACTCAGTGTTTTGATTTTCCACACGTACTTTGGATGCCTCGGAAAGTGTCAAAGGCGAGTTTTTAAAGAATGGCCTAATAGAGGGGTAAGGTGGATGTTAGCTGTAGTAGACCGGGCACATCTTCTGCTCTAATGAATGGCGTAAAGTGTTATAAATCACCCGCTGTGTAAGAGCACTAAGATTCCTCTATGCAGTGATGTCAGCGCTCATATGTGAAGCAGATCCAGACTTGAACAGTTCAACCTCAGCCAGATGTTGAATTTAATTTCCCTACAAACTCTTGGCTGGATTGGCATGTAATCAAAAATGTCCAGGGGTGGACTTTGATTTTCTTTTTTTTAAACTGAGACTTTGGTAACAAACAACCAAAACTATTGTAAACATTCAAGGATTAAGAGTGCATTTAAAAATATTCATATCTCTTCAGCTTGGTTGACACATTACAACCACAAACTTCTGCAAATTGTCTAGGGGATAGACCAACACAAACAAGTGTTTAATTATGAAGCTGAAGGAAACAGATGCATCCCTTTCAACATTTAAAAATAAAACTCCACCTTTATTTACAAAGCCTTTCAGATTACACTAGGGTCTGCAAAGTGCTGAACATATACAAATGTCAGACAGTTCCATACTGGGCATTTGAAAAAGATAGAAACAGAATCAACCTTTCTAGATGTTCCAAATACATGTTTTAAGAAGGTCCTGAAACTCACAAGTATAACAAGCCTAGCCGACATTCAAGGACAGATCGTTTCCAAACTTCCATACAGCTATAGCGGCCACCTTAAGGTTTATGCATGTTTAAAGATGCTGTACATTTATACTAACATCTTTACATAGATACCCCTAAATACAATCTAGTTCAACCTTTTGTCTGATTTAATAAATTAAGTCTATCTTCATGTAATTTTAACTTTACATCTGTTTTCTAAATGGGGGTTTGCTAAATGAACGTTATGCTCAGAACATTTAACATGGCCCTGAAATGTAGCAAACTATCCACCAAAATTAAAGGCGAAGCAAGGAGAGCATCATTCAGGGAGGCAACCCAGTGCATGTTAACCTTGAATGAACTGCAAAGATCTCCATGCTTACTAAATTAATCCATCCGAATAAGTGTTAACAAAATTAAAATAGCAAAGTTAATGTATTGCTAGTTTTGTACTGACTTTTCTAGATCGTTTTTATGAGGCCTCTGCAAAAGTAATAAAAACAATCAAAATGTAAAATATAAAATAATTGAAGTTCTTCCTCAACCACGTGTTTTGTCAATTGAAATTTGTTTTTTTGTAACTTTGAAAGTAGGATGTATGACATTAAAAGTAACAGGGGCCTCATTTGGACACTCCTAGTTTAGATAAAAGCATTATCAAGCCTTATCGTCTTGTAAAAAAATGTAAAAAAAACATTATTACTTCCCTTTCATTTGTATTGACTAAATTGGTTTGTCACATAAAATCCCAATAAAATACGTACAAGGAAATTTATGTTTATTTGGTAACAAATCGCAGACATTTTTAAAAGCGTTGTATCATCCTATTGTACCTGTTCTGTCAAGATGATTTTAAGGTTTTATAAGTTTAGGAAAGTCTCTAATCTCTTTCATTTCTGTTTCTTTTAGGTTAACAAACTGATTGTATTTTTGATAAAAAACATGGCCATGTTTCATACAAAGCACAAATACCTGTGGATTTATGTTTTGAACTATGAGTAATTAGGAAACTAAATAACCATGGAGACTCCACATGGGAGTTTGGAAGAACACCGGGCACCTGTGAACATCTTGACCTTTTCAGCAAAAGAATCCTCTACAGAAGAAGAAAGTACTTCAGCAAAACCCCACCATCTTATGTGTGACCTTAACCCTTCAGCCATAGGGCCACAGTTGGAGCCAGACGAGGATATATGTAATCTGAAGAAAAACTTTACATTTGACCATTATAACACTATAGAACTCAGTGAGTTCCCAGGGTCTGAACAGGTTTATGTAAATGCAGCTCCTGGTACTTCTCATGTTCTTGCAGAAAATTATCTTTCTATATCACCAACTTCAAATGAAGGCTCTTGCCGTAGCTCTTCTACTCATGCAGCAGAGAGCCAGCTATCCCAGGCAGATCCAAATCAGCCTCCTCATTCAATAAAGTTTTATTCTGGATGTGTACAAAAACACTTGAAGCCATTGAAGCCAATTTCAAATGGATCAATCAATAGTCAGACGTGTGCATCCGTTCTTGAGATCCCTGCTGACCTGCGTGCAACAATGTTAGATTTATCACATATTGTGAAGCAAAGACCAAGCACTATCACCTTCTCAGGCAGCACCGACACCTCTTTCATCAACAGCCATGCTTGTCCCAATGACAGCTCTGATGGTGAAGAATCTTCAGAAGAGGAGAAAGAAAAGGTTGACTCTAACCATGATGATTACGGAGATGGAGGTGATGATCGCATCGTCCTTGAGTGGGCTCACAGTAAACATCTCCCCGTGGCCGAGAAAGTACAGAGGAAAATGGGTTGTGTGGATCCACAAGCAGAAACTGTGTACACACCTAGCACCTGCAGTTATGAGGCCGAGGAGGAAATAAGCAGCAAGGAGGTATGCTTATACAGTTGGCATGGGAGCAAACAACAGCAAATACATAAACACTCAGCAAATGACAAATCTACCACAAATGCAAAAATACAAACGCATTAAATACATGTAAAACAAAAAGTTGCAAAACAGAGATGCTGCAATCAGCAAATAGAGCTGTAGAGTAAAAAAAAAACCCAAAAACTGCAAATACAAAATCCATGGTCTGTACCTATACGTCCTGTCACTCAAAAGATTGTGGGAATCTTTATAGCTCCTAAATACCATCTAGAGATTTTGGGAGGTCTGTGTGCTAAATGAACTATGATGAGAAGCTTACAGCTTCCTTTTCCTTCTTCCTTAGTGTTAGAACTATTCTGACAGCACTTATCATAGAGAGAGCTGACACACATATTCTTTGGATTGAAAAACCATACTAGTTTGATATTTTTCGATCAAGCCAAGGTTTGATCTAAATACAACAAATTGTTGCCCCCATTTCCTGTTTGTAGCTCACCTTATTCACAGTTAAGGGGCAGTTTTATTGCTTTTGTATCATACCTAAATTTTCTTGTAAAAACATTTTTGTATTCCGACCAAAATTTTGAGTCATCAGACCATTTTAGTACCATTTTGTGGATCTGAGGGCCAAAATGTAAGTAATGTGTGATCTGGAGCACTTTGTTATATAGAGCTAGTTTGCAGTTTTTCTGAATTTTCTGTAGTTTTTTCTACTTGCAGCATTTTCCCACTGGTGTGCTAGCTTCATTTATGTGTCTCCAGTGGGATTTTCATCTGTTTGCACTGTGATGCTCTCTTATTTTTTTGTGACTGCAGCATTTCTGCATTTTGACTTTGCATGTGTTTTGTGCATTAGTATAATTTTTGTCTCTGTAGTTCTATATGTATCGGCTGCACATCAATGTATTTGCAATGAGTTTGCACCCCTCAGCCCTTGCTAACAGTAATTCAGTTCAGTTTCTCATTTAATTTAATTTACTATGATTTTATGTAATAACAACCTTGACAGCACAATTAAATCATCCAACTTTAGAATTTACACGCACTTTGGTTTATCAGTTAGAAATGTTTAAAATAAAAACTAAAAAACAAAGGCAAAATTTCATCCACGAGGTTGATATACTGTTTATGGCTTCTTAGAGGACACCAATACAGTCCTGTCATTTTCCCACAGAGATATAAATCATATAAATGTGGAGTTCACTGGCTGACCATTTATAAGGAATACACAGATTTAGGAGGAATTCAAACAGCTTCTGCTTTAATTCTCCTCCCTTAGCTGTGGTTTTAGTTTGATAGAGCACATCGACTTAACATTAGCGTTGAACCTCACCTTCCATTTCTAACTGTCTTCTCCCTCTCCTCCCTTTTTCTTTGAGGTGTTTCTGTGTGTCCTATTCACATGACCTCTATTTCTGTTTTTTATTGCCTTACATAAGCTTTCATAAGTCTACTGTAATCTGTTATATATTTGCTGCGTTGTGCTTTGAGGGAATATAACCTATATCACATACCTGTCATGCTTTTAATAGCAGTCAAACATAATGCTGTGGTACATATTAACCTCTCTGACTGGTGCTAGGACATTCAGATAATACTGGCTTTACATGCAGAATGACACTCAGCTCTGAATGGGTTGTTTTGGAGAGGGTAGCAAGAATGCAGAGAATCCAGGGAGTGTGTTGTAAATATTATCCAAAGGAGTGCAGTAAATGTTCTTCATGCCATCACACCACAAATCCTGTTATTGCTTAGTAGGTTGAGGTACAAGCACAAGATTCATGGCATTTATTTGAAACTATAAGTGATTTTGTGTTAAAAATAAGACTTAACCTGAAACAGGCATATTATGATTCTGAAGAAGCAGCAAATTCACAGCTCAGATGAGAGACTGTGGAGAGGGAAACTTTTACTTTTGCACCTGATGGATGGGGTCTTCATGGAAAAATGATAAGAAACACATAAGCACTGTTTGCAGAAGAAGGTACTCTGATCAGATAAGAGCTAAGTTAACTTTTTTATCTCCATGCAAAACAAGGACAGGAATGTTTCCCAGAGTTATTGGAGAATGAATGGAGCCAGAAAGTGGGAAACATGTAAACCTACAATCAGAGCTGCAAATAAATGGCTTAAATCTAAGGATAATTTCTTTATTAATCCCAACTGTGCACTTAATGTCAGGGCTTAAATGCAATTGTTTCTCTTTTAAATTCTGTGTTTACAGATTATCTTCTTTTAATTGACATCTGAATAATTTCTTCATGCCTATTGATTGAAGGTAAATTTACAAAAAACATTCTGTTGCAGGGGTGGGGGATCATGTGACACTCTGGTATGAAAAACATACATATTTAAGCTGGTTCCAACCAGAGCTTCCATTTGCAAGGTGACACAATCGAAAAATGGTATAAAAATGTGATGAATTCATACTGTCTTCCAGAATAATCTTTAATCACATCTTTGGTCACAGTAAGAATATGGTTTTAAGGCAGAAATACAGGGATACTTGATGTTTGCATCATTTCTGAAACAAGCTGTGGATGCATTAATCAACCAAGTGAGGGCACTATGTGCACAAGGTTCCCAGTCTCACATCTCATGTGTGTCTTTAATGTTGAACTCACAAATGACAGAGGGCACATTTCACCAACATCTTTTACTTCTTCCACCCCTACATTCGCATGTTCTCATCCTGGTTCGTACTGCAGACTATTACCAATGTAATTTATTCCTCCAAGCAGCCAGGTAGCCCATGCCCTTTTCGCATGACCGGTTGCTACTTTGGGATACCTCCATGGTGATCTCTGGCACTCTCAGTGGGTGGCACAGACTAGGCAGTGAGCCCAGAGCTCACACACTTAACTCCTCATTTCCATCTCAAAGCACTAATGTTGGGGTTCCACAATGTGTCCAATTTGTGCTGATAAAGTTATAGTCTGTTCACTTTGTGTCATCCTCTGCAGATAACATTGCATCTATCTCATGGAATGACTTAATACAGCCCAGTTCCCATGGTGGTGAGCATTTGCATAACTCCCAGGGCTACATTTAGAGGAAAGGGAATGGAGAAATGAATTAAGGGAAGAGTCTCACTTGAGCGTCAATGTGCCCTTTTGGAATTTGCCTCATTCTGAGGGGAAGTGTCCGCATTCCCAAACAGCACCTTGAGGGGATGTCACTACAAAGACACTTTGTGACTATGTTCCAGATTTTGCTTGAGTGAGAGCCAGAAAACAGGGCATCTGTTTCTTGCATTTCTGCCTGTCTGACACGAGGGGGTAATTAGCAGTCTGGCTCACAAGAACCCCGGCTTCCTTTTCTTATATGTTTTCATGCATTTGGCTTAGAAACTTGGGCTTTTTTCCCCCAGACCAGTGTTTTAGTATTTGTTTCTATTTTAGTGTCTTCCACTTGAATTAAACAATCAAAATATACATTAAAAAGTGCCAAAGCATCACTTTAAATCAATATAAACAAATTTCCCTCTGTTTCACTTTTAGATGGCATCGTTGTTTTTTTTTTAGCTAGAGGAATTTTATACATATTTGTAAAGCAGAACGAGTTCTGAACTGTCAAAACATACAAATCCAGTGCCAAACATTTTGCATTCACTAGTCAGCACTTAGTTAGACAAGACAGACAGCAAAATAGGGAACCTTTTCTTTTCCTTTCGGTGACCCAGAGTGATCCTTTAGACCTCAGAGGGCACCAGAGAACCGGACAAATTTAGAGCATTCCTCAGGGATTGAGTGGAACGAGTTACTTTCTCTGAGAACTCGCTCAGTCAGCTGACCCTGGGTGGTAATGGGGATGAATGGTGCCTGGTGTCTGGTGTGTAATGCACCCACAACCAAAAGATGATGCAAGAAGACCATGTGTAACAAGATTAAAATGGGAATATTGGGGAAATATTTTTAGATGTTGTAGGGCATATTCCTGAGGTACCTCTTTGTTAGAACAGCATGCATGGATAGAATTGTGGAATTATGGAGTTGTGTCATTTTTAAAAGCACTCTCTCAGAAATGAGTATTATTTTTTCTTGTAATGATGGGGTAAATGTTTACCCAAGCATTTTTTAATGCAACTCAATAATTAAAAATATCTCTAAAAAGCTTATTTCATCATTTCATTCCAAAATGTTCCAAAAAGTTAAAGTAATATTTTCTCTGAAAATATAAGTATTACATCAGAGTGAGAAAAAATGTTTTTTTATATAGTGAAATGTTATTTGTCTACAGAAAACAACAAGGAAGGTTGTTAATTTCAGGCAGATGACAGTGACCTGAAAAGATAATTGCACTATAACGTGGTAGTTCAAAGAGTGCATTATCCAATGGGAAAAAAAGATAGCAAAAAGTGTACAAAAAACATTGATGACTTCTCCTTGAGATGATCATACAACAAAATCCAGTTTAAGAAGGATTAACAAGACTTGGCCTGCTATTGTATTCAAAGTTTCAACCAATGGATATATTAGAACCTGATCTACAACTGTTGCATTCCTTGCGTTAAACCAGTCCTGAATCAAAGACAAAATGTTATTCGGACCAAAGGAAGATAGGACTGGTGTTGCTTTCTTCACAAATTTAAAATTCATTTATCAATCATGGTCCCAGAGTGAGAAATGAGTATACAGAGGTATAAAATTCAAACAACAGGTAGATCAGTGTTATGTTTTCACTTCCTGTAATAATGTACGGATCCATGTCACCTAAAGACATTTGTTTCTCTTTTATCAGTAAAAGTTTTACCAGTAAAAACACATTTCAGATTGCTTTTTGTGACTCTTTCATAAGAAGCTTTAAGGCAGGATTTTACATTTTCTCCAAAGCCGCTGGGTCCTCAGAAACCACTGTCTTGTATGCTTTATAAATAGGTGATTAATAAGCCATTAATTTAATTCCAGTGTGCTGAATTCAGTGACAACCTAGGGGTTGCTTTCTAGAAAGAAATGCACATTTATAAAAAAAGGGATTAGACTGTTTTAGTAAATAACAGAATTGAAACAGAATTAAAACAGGATATGCTTATTTTATTTCTGAACTAAATGTATCATTGAAACAAAGAACATTTGACCATTTATTTTCTTTACAGCTGAAATGCATACAAATCTTACAGTGTTACAGTAGGTGGAATAAAACAAAACAGGAAGAGTTCTTATGTGTTCAGACTTTTGATCATTCTTGATCTTGATTGTGGGTTTCACATCCAAAACCATATAGATTTAGTTTACCAGGTTTATGAAATAGTATTTAGAGGTACACAAACTCAGTTATTGTTAACTTTATGTGGGTTTCTGCTCATATAAGACAAGATAAAGTGATTGAAAAATTGAAGTTTCAGATCACCAGCGCAAAATGTTTTTTCAATCAAGATAGATTTAAGGAAATTACTTATAGTAAATCTGAAATAAAAACCACTCTTTAAGAAAAAAGTACATTCAGAAAAGCAGTGGTTCCAGAAGGATGGAACACATGTTGACATGTACTGGATTTTATATACCAAAGACTGTAGAGAAATTGGATGCAAATGAAGAAAATCAAAACAAACAAAGCAGCCATAACAAGATTACAGTTACAACATAGAGGTTAAATAAAACAATACAAATCTTTGGGAAACATCACTTTGTTTTTCCATTCAGTAAAACATAGATGTCATGTCTTAAAACATGTAATCAAGATAATCTTAAAAACCAAAAAGATAAAAAAATAAAATAAAAAAAAACAAAAAGAAAATGTCCTATTGCCTTTTTATTCATATTAAAAATAAAAATGCTGGATAATACTGTAACTGTATGCAGGTAATAATGAATAATGGATTAAATTATTTGCAGACAGTTTTAGACAAGCAGTAAAAATAAAATACTACAAAACATTCTTATTCCCCAAATAAATAGTTGCTAAATTGAACTCGTGCCATGTTTGCATGACCTCTCTTGTCTGATCTTCTGTGATTACCCACAGAACTCTCCGCAGGTCACATCTCCATGGTCTGAGTCAATGAGCCAACTCATGAGGAAACTGGACCAGCTTAATCAGGACATAGAGGAAGCTCTGAGTGCAGGTTCATCACCCTCTGACACACCTTGCATTGTCCGCAAGACTCAGGTGAATGTTACAGACTACTATACATACTGTCACTATGTGTGCAAAGTAATATGCCTTATGTTTTAATAAACATATAGCCCATTGATAATACCGTATATTCATTAACGGTGAATAAAGACCTCTATTATAAGAAAGTTAGAACTCCAAGGGGTAAATCAGCCTTGGGACATTCCCTTCAATGCTTTACGGAGTGCACACTGTTATGATTGATGCTGTACACATTGCTGAGAAACACTTGCTGCATACTTGGTCACAGCTTTTAAACTTTCTTAAATCAATTTAGTTTGCTCTTCAGAGAGAAAATCCAGGCGGATTATCTAAACCTGCAAGCAGCTGGTATTTGGAATTTCATGTCCATTTCAATTTCTAGACATGTTCCACATTGTGCTGAATCTAATAAGATCTCTAAACTTAAACAGCAATAACTTGTAATTCCAGTATATGTTCTCTCTTGCGGATTGTATGACTTCTTTAGCATGACAATACCTTCTGTGACAAAATAACATTCGATTCAACTACGAATATCTGACGCTTTCAGTGTGTTTTAGGTTGTGGACCCTCGGCCATTAGATGCTTGATAATTAAATCTAAAGCTGAACGAATACAGCAAGATCAGATTATTATTGTACTTTCACTTATGCAACAGAAGCAATGACACTGTGTTCCCAAAAAAGGCCTATTGTCATAGTGGCATGCTCTATGAAAGATTTGTCCAGACATAGCGTGCAGGAACAAAACTGGCCTTTTGAGCTCCTTATGTGTACTGCACAGAGGAGCTGTTGTGTTTGAAAGGAGTTTGTATGATTTGGTCTATTAGGAATGGTTGAAAGAGGCTTACATGCCTCCTAGGCATCTGCATAACCATCCCAGACATTCACTATGACCTGCTTCAACTAATGGCAGGCAAGTGGCCAAGATAAGACATCTTTACTGGGATATTCGACAAGGTCATAATCTCTGTTCTCTCAAAGGAAGATCTACACATACAGCCTTCTTTGTGCTGCTCTGCCAAGCGGGACTGAATGTGGAGACTTTACTTCCCTAACCACTGACCTCAGCCTGTTGTTTTCCTTTCCCCCGGCTGCTGTTGAGTTCATCCTGTCCTCATCTGTTCGGCCACACAGAGACGGAGCCAGTCTTGATTGTTGTTGTGATGTTGTTTCAGTGTGGTGCTGCTTCAAAATCCTCACCAAACCAAACCCCGAACGACAAAGTTCTTCACAGAGCAGATAAACAGGAATGTTGGAGCCAAGACAGATCTTCTGCTTCTAGCAGCTCCTCAAAAGGAACAAGAACAAGAAACAAGAAAACAGTAAGTTTATCTTAAAATGGTTTCCTCCTCCAAAATGCCAGCTGTTTTTGTTACGTTATATATAGCATATGATGGTAGTTTAAGCTATAATCTTTTCAACTAGTAATAAACAAGTCTTTTTTCAAGTTTATCTCTTGATGCATGGTATTTTTATTCATACCCGGCTGCCACTGCTTGTTTAAGAATCAACTGCTAATTAAGCTTTGCCTATTATGTTTAGCTGAAAATCCTAATACCCTAACCAATAAACTGTATTCTCCACTACCCCTTGAACACAGTGTTTTGAATAGTGTGTATATATATCAGGGTTTAAAGTGTGGAACTTAAAGTGTTCTTCTATGTGAGGCATGGTTTCTTTATTTTTTGGTGATATGGCCCCAAGTAGACACACAATGGTTAACAAAATTAATCCATAAGTGAGTGACATCGCTTAAAGCATAAAGCATGCTGAGGTGAGTAAATCTTCATTAAAGCCGTTCAGACTCTCTGCATTGCACAGCATGATATTTTGTATAATCATTATTGAGTTATTGCTGCACATTAGAATATCACTTGCATCGATTCTGTATAAGTGGCATATATAAGAGTTAAAGTATCTAAGAGTAGCAATTTTTTGTCTTGTATTTTTTGATATGTCCTAAAATTTTGTGACACTACCACATATCTTAAATAAAAGACTATTAAACACATAGGTAGGCAGTTATGGAGCCATGCGTGACTAAGGCATGAGTCTCACTTTCCAATCCTTGAAGGCTGGTATCCTCCACAAGTTAGTTGCATCCATGTGACATATACTTAATATAATGCAAGGAATCCTGGGTAAAGCTCTATAGGGGAAAAACAGCAAAAAAGGCAACTTAACAGAGTTTGACAGAAGGATCTGAAAAAGAACTGAAATGACATTAGACTATAGAGTTAAGTGATTGCATAATAGCAACCAGATGGATGATTAACTAATGCTATGCAGCTGTGAGAGCTACGTAGGAGTGCAAGTGCTAAGAATAAGGCAATTACAAACAGAATAAATACACAGTGATCCAGTGAAACAAAGGCACAGAAGACAGATGTTTACTGGTAAATCACAAGAATGATTAAATATACTAAACATGAGAATACAGTGAAACTCAGAAACAAAAAACTGGATCACATAAATATATATGAAGGAAAGACTTATTTTCCAGAAAAAAATGGCAGTACAAGGAAAACAGTAACTTCATAACTATGAGATATCTCAAAATATAAGCACATGAAAATGCAGAACACAAGGTTGGAAAGTTCAGTTTAGGCAACTGGACGTGAAGTTTTCTAGAAGACATACACCCGAATGCTAAAGGACACATGTTTGAGGACAACAACGTCCATATTCTAGCCAAGGAAGACAGAGAGTTTGAGAGAGGGGGTCAAAGAAGCCATCTTTGTTGACCTGGAAAAAAAAACATCTCTTAACAAAGGAGGTGGCCTCAGACATAACCTGTCACCCACATAAAAAGCCCTGTTATGAACCATACCGAAAAAGATTCACCTCCCACCTACCATGACATAAGTGATACTGTAAAGAGGAATGTGACCGAAACCCCTCTGAAGACAGAATAAATGACCAATCAGAACCCCCCTAACGACCATGGCATCAGTTAAAACTGAAGAAGCCTCTTGGATGAGAGGTTAAACGTCTTCTAGAAAACGTTTCGTTCAGTTCCCTAAACTAAACTTTCCAAGCTTCACCATGATCATGATGACACTTAGCATGTTTCTAGTT
This sequence comes from Jordanella pulchra, assembly GCA_034780135.1. Lineage (NCBI taxonomy): Eukaryota > Metazoa > Chordata > Actinopteri > Cyprinodontiformes > Cyprinodontidae > Jordanella > Jordanella pulchra. The sequence continues at coordinate 7,277 of JAUZNJ010109371.1, read as the reverse complement.
AAGGTTTCCCAACTTTAATGTTGATTTATCTGCGTATCAACACTGTGCCCTGAAAAGGAGCCACCCCCTGGAAATCTTCAGAGATGTTGCAGATATCGATGTCTCCTCTACAGAGCAGCTTTAATTACAAGGTGGTAACAATTAAACTGATATATTTTTGTTTAACCACCAAGTTATTTAAGGAAAAAATTGTCAGAAATCAAAACTTGTGATAATTTTTTATTTTTATTTTGGCAGGAATAAATTATACCTGCCTAATTAAACCTAAGGGCATTTTTTGTATTGTCTACGGTATAGAGCATCTGAAAGCAACCTGTGATAATTTGATCCAATCTTATCACATTATTAAGAACAAAGGGTGTGCTCAAACTGGCAGAAATGACCAAACAGAGATATTTGAATCTGCCTATGAAAAAATGTTTTGGAACATAAGGTTTTCTGAAGTTTGAAATCTGAAATTCATCTCATTTTCTGCCCGTAGGACAGCCTCCTGACATGCTGAATGTTTTTGTGATGATAAAGATTGTGCTTGGCTCAGGGAAGATACAGTACAAAATAAGGCTTGTTTATTGCTTAAATCATGACATACAGAGAGAATACAGTATAACCCACCAAATAGCAGGAAGCATTCTGACAGTTGTACTTTTAAACACTGGGCAAACTGACACATTGGAAGAATATTAAATCTGCATCATCAACGGCTTAATGGATTTCATTGTGACTTATGAAATTCTTAGTAACTTTAGAAGTTTCATAATGTTGTGACGCAAAAGGAAAATGGCACATAGTATTGAAATACTTACATCTTAAAACTGTGGCATGGATTTGTATTTAGCAAATTCTCCTCTAATCCGGTTAAATAAAAGAACTGCAGAAGTCACCTTCTTTACAATCAGCATTCATCTGTGTGTAATTCAACATTAAAGATATTCTGTGCCTCAAAGATTTATTCAGGAACTCTCAATGAGCAGCAAAGATTCACGGCTCGGATGGGAGAATGTACTTTGCTCTTCACAAAATTAGCCTTTTTGAAAGAGAGCTTTATGAGAGTTGTTGCTAAAAGTAAGTAATGAATTGAAAGACATAAGAAGTCCTATTTTTAATTTGTTACAAGCCCTGTAGGGGACATAGTACATGTATGTATGAAAGGGCTATTGAACTGCATATTATACAGTATGTTGGCAGTAATAAACCATACTAAATTACATATGTAATTAATATGGGACATCTGAAACCAGCCAATGACAACAACAAGGGGTGTAACAAGACAGTTAGGATCAAAGCATATGTTTTGATTGGAATAGTCTAGTCAAAGTCTAGACCTAAAAAACATGTGGCAAAATTAACTCTAATGTTTACATATGCTCTCCAACTAATCAAGTTGAGCTTTAGCTGCTTTTCAAAGAAGGAGAAAACATTTGTCTCTGGACATGCAAAGCATGCAGAAATTCGCCTAAAATATTTGTAGCCTCCAGTTCATGAAAAGATGTAGGCCTACATCCAAAATCTTGACTTGAGACAATGAAAACAAATGCATGGCACACTTTTTAGACATGTATTCTTGATAAGAGAATTAGAATAATTTTCCTTTCATTTCATAGATCTGCACTACCTTGTGGTCCTATTAATTTTAGAATTGCGCTGCTTAAAGTTGGCTGCATGTTGGAGTTGCTCTGCTAGCTATACAGAAGCAATGTATAGTCAAGATAAGAGAAAGCAAAGAGTCATACAGGAGGAGGCTGGAAATCAAGCTCCAGCAGAACAATATCAGAGGATGAAGATCACAGGCTTCAAGCAGAACGATGATTCGATCAGTTCCAGTGATGTGGAAGACCTCCTGCCTTGTTCCAGTACCAAAGAAGAATCAGTCAACAGTCCTCGGTGACTATAGACCTGTTGCCCTGACATCCCACATTATGAAAGTCACAGAGAGACTTCTGTTGGTTCACCCCAGCAAACAAACCAGCAGCTATCATCTTAGTTATTATTGCCATGGAGTTGGAGTTGAAGATGCAATCATACACCTGCTTCAACAAACCCATTGTCATTTAGAGAAGGCAGACAGCACTATGAGGATCATGTTCTATGATTTCTACAATGCATTTAACACAATTCAGCCTGACTTACTTTGTGAGACACTCCAGAAGACTTAGATGGAGGCATCAAGCATTGCCTGGATCAAAGACTTCCTGACAGACAGATGACAGGTTGTTAGACTGAAGGATTAACTGTATAATCAAGTAATCAGCAGTACAGGACCACCAAAGGGAACAGTACCCACACCATTCATTTTTTAATTTCTACACCTCAGACTTCCAGTACAAGACAGAGTCATGTTACCTGCAGAAATACTCAGATTGCACTGCAGTCATTGGATGCATCAAAGATGGACAAGATGCTGAGTACAGAGAGATGGTGAACAGCTTTGTGGCATGGTGTGGAAACAATCATCTGATCCTGAATGTCAACAAAACAACGGAGATGATTGTGGATTTTAGAAGAAACAGGAACAATTTAAATCGTCAAACATCATGGGAGAAGATGTGGAGGTGCTGGAGGAGTATAAATACCTTGGTGTTCACCTGGGCAACAAACTAGACTGGATACGTAACTGTGAAGCCGTCTACAAGAAGAAACAGAGCAGAATGTACTTCCTAAGGAAGCTTAGGTCCTTTGATGTTTGCAAAAAGATGCTCCATATTTTATATAAGTCTGTTGTGGAGAGTATGATCTCTTCCTCGATCATCTGCTGGGGTAACAGCATCAGAGGAAATGACTTAAAAAAGCTCAACAAGCTAATAAAGAAGGCAGGCTCTGTTCTACGAACTCCTCTGGAAACTCTGGAGATTATTTCAAAAAGGAGAATTATTAATAAAGCCAAGGAGATTATGAACAACAGAGAGCATCCTCTTCAGAAGATTTTAAACAAGCAGAGTGTCTTCTCCAGATCCAGTGCAAGACACAGATACAGAAGATCCTTCCTGCCTACAGCTATGAACACCTATAACGACTGGTCAAAAAAAATGCGATTTACTACAAAATTTAATTTCCCTGTGGTATAAATAAGGTATTTTTGAATTTTTAATTGAATTAACGATTTAAAATGCTGAAAAAATACGTGGGGTATTACTACAGACACTAGGTACCATGAAAAAGCCTGTAAATGGTAATTGGAAATTGCAATTAGAAGTTAAAATCTCTTAAAAATGGATTTAAAGAAGCATGCTAATTCAAAGTACTGTATATGAAATGATTAGAACTTAAGTTTATTGTCTCTACTAATCTAAAATAGATGATATTAAAATACAAGAAACTGTATGAGCCAGCACAGAAAACATGTTCTGCATGTTCACATGGTTTTCTCTATTTCTGTTTAACATAAAGGGAATTTCTATTATTAGACGATTAAGACGTATTAAGGCTACATTTAATTGCTTTTTACAGGAATGGGAATGTCTGTCATCTGGACTGAACGGTCCTGTAACCGCCTCTTTGGCTAGTCACTGTGTGAGAACCACAGCAATCACTTATTTGCACTGTCCTGTCACACCATATAAACATCCTTGCTGATGCAGGGAGGGGGGGAGTTTTTTTGTTGAATAAAAGCCCCCAAAAGTTTCCTCTTCTCCTAAGTGGAGGATTTTTTGACCTGTAGCCTTTGACATGGGTCATCTTTCTAAATACAGCTGGGCTTAAATAGTATGACACATGTTCAAAATAAGTCAGATCTTGAGATATGCTAAGATGAAAAGCTTTCTGTAGAGAAAGAAACAGAAAAAGGGCCATGCCAAATTCATATACCTTCTGAGAGAGGAAAACATCTGTTTTTTGAGTTGTAGTTTTCAGCCGTGACCTAGTGCTGTGAAGGCACATTGAACAAAAGCCTTTAAAGGTCTATATCATGCTTTTTAAGGCCTTCTAAAGTCAGCTATAGACATATATCTAATGCAGTATTGCCTTTGTAACTATTAAGTATTATTTTTTCTTTTAAAATGTCTTTTCCCCCAAACCAAAAGAAAGACACTTTCTTTTACTGCAACACTCTCACTCTCATGGTTGCTAACCATGTTATGACTGCTGGGAATTAGTCTCCTCTTTAGGAAAGCAGATCAAAGTCCGGGACCTCTCACAGCCAAAAAGACACAATTTTACTAAGGCTGGTCAATTAATTCAATTTACAATATAAGTTTAACAAAACACTATTTTCAAATCGCAGAGGCACTCAATTTTGGTCACATTACATTTAACGAGAAAAATACACTACATTTCTCACTGCAGCCCTTTAAGGTAATATACTTAAAGATAGCACACAGATCCATACATGCGAGTGGAAGTATGCAAAAAATGGACCCTGGACAATCAAGCTTTTAATGTCACATAAAAAGTGAAACCCTAAAATAAAACATCTACAAGCTTGTGGTGGTTGCAAAGGAAAATCAAAATAAAATCACAATATTGGTTAAAGATAATTGCAGTTTAAATTTTTGGCAAAATCTTAGAACCCTAATTTTCACGCTTAGATATTAGAAAAAAGATCAGGTGCTGTTACTAAAGGTTAGGTGCAAAAAAGTACTACAACTTTAAGTAGAAATGATCGGGTGGGTGGTTCCTGGAGGCAGCGGTTTAACACTCTCCTATGTAGGATGGCGATGGACGTTTTTCCTAAACAGGTAGAGGCTGCTTCTCATACAAGTCAAATTAGCTCCTTATTTAGAACATTTAGTTTCTTTTCAGACCAATTTAGCATTAAAAGCTAATGGAGGTGAGGAAGTTTATTTTAAGCAAATATTTAGTCATAATTTTGCAGTTAAGCGGGAGGATCTTAATACACAAAAAAGACAACTTACCATCAGTGTTTTAACAGTCACTTCATATTGAGCTGGTGGCCACAGTAGGAACATATTCTTTTTGATGTTCTTTAGCAGCTTGGGAGAAAAAGTTTGGGGGTCCCATCACATCAAGATGATCCTTAATGTGATGCCCCTCTTTTGGGGTTGTCCTAAAAAGGGTCGGTCATCTACAGTAAAAAACACAGCTTTTCTTAACTCTTTCAGTGTCCAGCTGGGTTTCATATTTCATTTCATGTTCCTATTTCTCTTATGGATGTGAGTTACAACAAAAAAAAACATAATAGTTTTGAATGCTCAGTAACAACAAATGGGTTAAAGCAAATTATAGGAAATGTCAGGGCTAGAAAAGAGAGAAAAAAATTCCCCCAAAAACGGATTCGTTAACAAGAACGATTTGGGTAAAATAGTTTATTCTTCAATCCATTTTTATACCTACTCAATCTTTACACAAATGCAAGGGTCTGGATGCTTTTGTCCATAAATGAAATGTTGGGGAACTGATCTATTCTCTTGTGTAACCCTAAAGTTAACACTTTGACCCGCAGCATAACTGAATGACATTAGTTTGTCATACATGTTGGAATGGTTTCCACTAAAGAATGATGATATAATCTATTTGCTAACAAAACAAACTGAGTTACTTCAAAAAATATGTGGTTAAAATGTCTGTCCTAAAAGAAAAAGCAAGTATGAGGGTACAAGAAATATCCCAGCTTATTTTAGAGTGCAGTATTTTTTACACAAACTTTGATTTAATTCTTGAGACATCATCCCTATGTGACACCAGCTGAGCTGGTAAATATTGCCACCACTGCTGCTGTGGAAAATCTGTATTGAATTTGTCATCACAACATTTCAGTAGTGTTGAAGAATAAAAGTACTTATCTGCTCTACAGATATTTATATTTTGCTTGTTTCTGCTTTGCAGATGTTTAACAAATTGACCAATGCAACAGGTGCAGGTAAGATATGTTTCTTTTTTCCACTTCCTAAAGTTTTTTGATGTCATGCTGCTGCTAAGTTGTTAAAGGTGCTATACTTTACAAAAAAACAAGCTGAGCTGAATGTTTTTGTCAATTTTAATTTACACTATACTTTAGGAGTCAATCTGAAAGTTTTAATATGTTAATATTTTCTGCATTTATCCCAAGATGGATGGGCAGTTTCTTCGGGGTAATTGCTTTGCTTCCTGTCAGAGGCTCTTGACCTTGAATGACTGGTTGAGAAAATTAAACTAGGTAAATCAATACAATAAAGGAATACTTTTTAAATAGATGGTTGGTTAGTTTTAGCTACACTTGCATTTGCATATGCTACATAGCTTTTAAGGTTTTTGTGATGAGAGTACATTTGAACAGAAATCTAGTTTTAAATCAATGCCTGTGTGTATTCACTGTGACTGAATCATTGATCATATTTTGGCCAATAAGATGTTTAACAAAAGCCTTGTGGACAACTGCAAATCATTAGTATTCAAAGTGTTATGCAGAAGTATCCATATGAATATTTTTCACCCTTTACTACTTTAATTTAACATACCCAAACAAGATGTAGTGACACATGATTGTGAAGTGAAGGAAATATGTGCCGTTCTAATGGAAACAAAAAATAAAAATAATGAGACTAAGAAAAGACAAAAAAAACAAAACAAAAAACAGCTGTAGCTCGGGTTTATTTTTACACAAATTCTCAGATTGGTTCATACTTGGCCTTTAATTTGGTAATTTAAAACTATGAATATGCTTTTATCAAAACATATATCTAAACATTCATTTTAACTGTCACAGTGATATGTAGAAATGTTGCCTTGCTGTAGGGTCTTTGTCCTAGTAGTAGCTTTATAGCCGTCTATATGTTTTCTTTATGGTTACCCTATGTTTACTGCTAGTTTTCATCTCCCTAGTGAAAACAACATCTACAGCAGCATGCCACAGTGAATATAGTATATTCCGAATGATGTTTAGTGATTTTCTTGCCAAAAACATTCAACTTCTACATGTTTGCTCTTTCTCCAAAATTGTAACCACCTTTACATAGTATTTCTTATGACTTTCTATTACAAGTACCCAGGCCTATCATTTTGGGTACTACACACATCTGTGTCTTTGTAATTTTGCAGCTGTGTCATACTTTGTGAACTTTTTAGAAAATGGACAAAGCAGGGCTTAATTTCATTCTAATTTAATTAAAAAATACTTCATTGATCCCAAAGGGAAATTAAATGTTAAATTAAAGATTACTAGCTCTGTGAGATGTTAATATCTCGGATATTGTTTTATAACCTAACCTTATTTAAGCTTCACCACAGCTTTATCAATTACCTGTTTGTTATTCTTTCATTTCACAATACTATCTGTTTAGTAATGTTTCACTAGTCTCTTAGAAAGCCTGTCAATTACAAGTAAATAATCTCAGTGGCAAGCTACA
>JAUZNJ010109360.1:0-20253 GCA_034780135.1 Jordanella pulchra | reverse complement strand
ATGCATTGCAGGTGACGGGAAACAGAGGAACATCACTGTCGGACAACATCTCCTTCTGTTAGACTGCTGTTCTCTTAGTGCACTAAGAAGCGTTTTCATATATTCTTCCTCCCAGCAGCTGATAAGCCAATAGAACCATCACGGCTCCCAACAAACTAGATTTTTTGTTTACATCCCTGATGTTACTGCAGTTTTTCCATGTTGTTTCTACGTCTGTTGTTGCTACATGCATTGCATACATTTTTTTATTTCATCTTACTCGGGGGGCATATTAAATCCACTTTTCAGAACTGTTCCGTCTCATTTCTTTGGTTGGAATGTGCTGAAAACACATTGATTTTTCCGATGAGGGACAAAGAGTTATTCTATCCTAACCTCAACCCTCAAGATAAAGCAGTTTGGAACCCGATTTAATAAGAAAAGGGGTTGGATCAGGATTCTGGTTCCCTCTAAGCATTGAGCATGGCTTACCTGATGGGAATATCGTTCATGACCTCCCGGAACATGGAAGGAGAGACAACAGGCTCACATTCGCTCGGCAATAATGGATCATGACCTTTATCCATCACTTTCCTCTCCAGCAGCCATCGGTTGAATGACTCCCGCGGCGGGTCGATGCCTGAGTTGGACACACAAGACCGTAAGAGCATCTGTTGGGTTTTCCTCAGCCGATGTTCTTAGGGGAGTCCTCACCTTCTCTCTGGTGGCACAGCTCAGCATAGTGTTGCCTCAACTTGGTGACAAGCTGAGCTCGCTGCAGCTCGATCTCTGGGTGCGGTGGCAGGTGATTGGCTGCTGAGCGCTCTCTGATGACAGCATTGGTCTGAATATCCAGATCCCAGTAAACCCTGAAACAAAAACAGGTATCTTTAATAAATGATTCTTTCTGAAGGGGAGTAAAAGGGTAGGTGATGATCACTTACACAGCTGGTCTGTATGGGGCAGGGGCTGGAGTGGGAGTTGTGGGAGTGCTCGCTGGAACCGGCTTCTCTTCAGGTGCGGAGCTCCAAGGTTTAACTCCCGGTGTGCTGGGAGAGATAGGCGTGGTTGGCTCCACCTGTAAACACCCACCAACCACTGCGCATCAGCCACACCGATCACACAACCAATCATGGCATCTGTGTCCAAATTCAGCAGCTGCATCCTTCAAAAACTCTAGAAACTCCAGCAGTTGTTAAAGACATGCAAGTTATTCATCTCCTCATAGACTCTGCATTAAGACAAAATAGTTAAATCAGACTATTTTTAAGCTTATCTTTAATTTTAGCTTTTTCTGCTCCCCTGCTTGGAGGAGGGTCATGGTCTGCAAGCAAGCTCCAATTCCCCCGACATAAGCCACTATAGCGGATGATGTGATTTCACTAATGTCCGACTCTGATAAATCGGTTATTAGTTTGCTTTTATCCAGCCCAGCATCACGTAGAGTTTTAGAATCCAAATGTCAGCAAAGGTCCAAAACCTTTTTTAATTATTCTGTCCTTTCTATCTTCTACCTGAGACACACGAAATACGCCCTCCAATGAGGCCCATTCATAGCCAGAACTCAACATTCGCTCAGGGGTTTTGTTTATGAGATGCTGTCTGCTGCTTGAGAAGGAGCCTTTAAAGAATCTGTGAATCAGGGAAACCTTCGTCTCCGTGCTGTGATGGAATCCAGGCAGATGCAAACCTTTGAAGGATGTTACCGCTGAAATCATTTTAAATACCTTGGCTCGTTTTGCACTGTTAAGCCCCGCCCCCTGTTCCTCAGAGCTCCTCCTCTTCCTCTGACCATTTCCAAGGCTACCATCCCCGGTTTCTGCAGGAGCAGCGTTTAGACCCAGCGGATCGGACTGCAAACAGATAGATGAGCATATCAGCTTATTGGTTTATTGATTGGATGAATGACTGGTGAGGTAAGCAGCACTCACGATGACATCATGCTGACCCAGCACAGGCACCTCCCACAGGCTCTGATTGGTGAATCTGTTAAAATAGTACGGCCGGTTCTCCCTCTTAGACCAACACTTGGACCAACCGGCCTGAACTAACTCATCTGTTAGGATACAGGGGGGAGACGTGAAAGAGAAGGAGACACAATGACAGGTGAGACAAGGAGCAAGACGATGGTTGAGAGAGAGAGAGATAAGTGAGAAAAAGAGACAGATAAAGAGAGAACAAGACAGCTGGCTCTACCTGGAAGTTCAGGCGATTTGGAGGTGGTGGACGGAGAAAGAGGCGGTCCATGAGAGGAGGCAGAGCCAGAAGGGGGCACCATGGTGGCTGCCTCCCCCTTCAGAGATCCCTGGCTGTTACTGGACATTTTAGCTGCTCATCACAATCGGACCTGACATTAGGAAACAGGGATTCCGAAAAAACAAAAAAACAAACACTCAGATGAGCTGCTCTCCGGGTTAAAATGTTCAACTGAAAAGAAGATACAAACAGATTTTAGCTGAAAGTTAATTTAAGCAGGAAGTAGCGACTTAAACTCAGAAAGGAACAATCTAAAGGTGTCTCTGAAGGCAGATGCCTACTTAGAAAATATTGCATGGTATCCAAATAAAAGCCTACCTGTGCCAAAAAACAGCTTTTATAAAACCAAGCAATTTCCAAATTGCCGATGAGTTTCTACACAGACAAAAAAAAAACAAAAAAAAAAACAAAACAAACAAAAAAACAACAACATACAGTTGACATAAAAAACAGAAATACACGACTTAGAACAAATGTAAGTTGTGCAGTAAAAGCACCACAGCAAATCTTAAGATTATAAAGTAAGCATATACACATGTACTGACACTATCCTATGGAAAAGAGGAGATAGGCCTTGTTAAAGAGGCAAATAGCAGGTGGGAAGAAGCTGTTTATGTGGCAGGAGATACTGGGCCTGATGGACCACAGCCTCCTGACAGAGAGGAGAGTCAAAAACAGTTTGTGTCCATGGTGGGAGCTGCTATACAACTACAGAACCGTTTGCGTCCCAAGGATCCACTTAGTGTTCAGTCTTTTACACTAAACAAAAGGAAACTGTCTCGTCTGCATCAGGTACAAAAATCCGCACAAGGCTGTAGACTTGGACCAATAGACCCCATATTTAAAATAATCTCATTGGCTTCCAGTTTCTGACATTGCTGATGTTCAGAGCTCTCCATGGTATTTGTCTTATATTAGGGACTCTTTGTGTCCCTGCACTCCCTCACTGGACCAGAGTTCAGACCTTATGGTTCCCCCTACATGCCTTAAAACCCCCTGCATCCCTGGGACGAGCTCCCGTTGTTGCTTAAACCTGATTTGGTTCTTTGAGCATTTTAACATCAGCAGTGAGATGGTTGTTTTATGTCATTTTTTTAATCAAGGTTTCTCCTCGTTGATTCTATTCTCTTAGATTTCATTTTATTGTATTTTTACCAATCTTGTATTTTATTGTATTTTTGCACAGCCTTAGTAAAGCACCTTGTTAAGTTCTCTTGTCTGTGAAAGGTGCTATAGAAATAAACTTACTTATTTACTATCCACAACTACTAAAGAGGTAGTTTTAGCTTTACCAGGTCTAAATTCTGTATAAAATCTTATCTAAGGGGCCTTTTACACTTGCTTTAGAGTTTGTAAAAACAAAACTTAAAAATAAAAAACATCTGGTCAAGGTAAGAAACACGTTTGAAATAGGGATGGTCTAGTATTTCCTGCTCTTCTTTGAAAGTACTGCCTACTTCAAAAAAAAAGTACATTTTTAAAAATCCTCATTAAAACTGTGCTTTACAGAGAAAAGAGGAAGCTCATCAACAGTTATTATCCAAGGTGTCTTGCTCCTTGAGGATAACAGCCATAGATGCAGCTCTGCTTCAAGTTATAGGGTCGTGGCCTCTACAACAGTTGATGAAATGCTAGTAAAATAATTAAGCCATAAATAATATAAATAATTAAGACATTTGAAGTTAATTAACACCCCCCTCATTAAACAGACTTCTTGAGATGATACCATAGACAGGAGGAAGTCAGGAAACTGACAGTACCCAAACCTGCTCTTCCTGTCATACTAGCCCCTGGGATAGCTCAGCAGTGTCTTTGATCCAGGTATAAAGGAAAGCACAAAATTATCCACAGATCAGCAGGTAACCTGAAGTTAAGTGCCTTGCTCAAGGACACGAAATCTATATATGTGTGCATGGATATTCACTGGTGGGGAATTCACATTTTATGTTGCCAGGAAAAAATTCTCTCTTCGTTGACCTGTGCTCTCCCTGTAATCATGGCATCTGAATGTTTCGATCTGTGTAGAGGTAAAATGCCAGGTGTTTGTTGTGTTTTCATCCTGGCTCTGATTCATCGATCCGGACCACCTGTGCCCGGAACAGCCTCAATCACTGATTTAAATGAAACAGGAGTTGAAATGAAGAAACGTCCCTCTGAGTCAACAGCAGCCCGAAACACAGCTGTTCGAATTTGATCAATCTGCTGCTGCTGTTTGAGGCTTTTCGGTTGTTTTTCTTCTCAGTCGCAGAAACGAGCGCCATCGTTATGCGCATGCGCGCAGCGAGCCTTAGCAAACAGGGAGGAGGGGGAGGAGGACAACAAAAGGCTGCGGCTGCTGCTCGAAGCCCGCGCTCCGCTGTCGGAGACCGCGGCAGTCACTACGGCTCCACGCAGCAGTCAAGCCGACCGAAAGTATGCTAAATCCCCTTGGACTCCGCGGTCTGACCTTATATCTGTTTTAACAGAGGCCAATAGAATGTTTTGTTGAACTCTGGGCTCCGACTAATTGCTGCTGCTAAAATTCAGCTCCTCTCAAAGATGGCGGACACGCCCCTGCCACCGCTCTGTGCGCCTTTACCAACATTTCTGCTTCGGAATCTTAACACTTCGACTCCGCAGTCCCGGAACCTCCTTGGTCCGCAATATGAAACTTTCAGCCGGACGTGGGTGTATTCGGGGGAGCCATACGAGCCCTTATGCTCTTACCTTCCGCGGTGAAACAGCAGATAGTTAGGGCTTCTCCGCGCTGCTTTCCAGTCGTCCGCTCCGCTCCCTCCCCGCCTGCTCAGACATCTTTACAGGGACCCGGGCACAGCCACTGCGCAGGCGCGGCGGCTGACCCACTTCCGGTGCCAACGTGTCTGGTTTCCGGGGCCATATTGAGGAGGTCAAAATTTTAAAACTGCATCCTATTAAACCCCAGAATTGAGGTAATCTGGAGACTAGCGTGACTAATTTGTTAAGGAACAATCACAGATAATTTTAAAATCATTTTGAGCCTTAATAACTTTATACTATACAGCTTATTGAATATATTGAAATTATGTTGTTTTTCGTTACCCCATATCTGACTCTTCTAAATTTAAAAAAGATGACAGCCTTAACCATGAAGCATTAACCTGTCAATCCTGTTTCTTAAGCATGAATTATTACCTTCCCAATTTTCTCTACTGGTAGAACCACTTTTTGTTCTTTACACTCACTGAAAAGGATTGACAACCAAGAGCAATGTGATCCAGATTTAGTTCATATGGTGACCAGTGATGGGGCAAAAGATACATGGAGGTGAGCCATTTAGAAGAGCCACTGAGGGACATTAATGTTAGTTGAAAGCATTGAGTAGGACTGATTGAAGGTTAGTAGTTCTAAAGCGTCATGCATTAAATAGTGTGCAGCTTTCATACAGGAAGGTTGTGGTAGGAAGGACATTCTGAAACGTAAACACAAATAATAAAAATTTGATGGTCAAAATTGCAGACGTGTGACTTCATAGCTTCCTTCATTCTTCTCAATTTGCATGGAATTGGGCCAGTTGCACATGCAACATGCAACCATGCCTGCCTGGTTCCCCCCTATAAGTTAATATGCAAATCAGTATAAATACCCAGAAGGCAACAACCTTACACATGTGCCCAAATAACTATAGCAACAGTGCTGTCCTTCAGTCACAGTAAGACTTCTTCAACACCCCACATTGATATTTGTTACAGCCAACCAACATCCTCTTTAGTGACATCAGCGACTCAAACTTTCTGAAAATAGAAAAGTCTGTCAGCTCATACCTGTTTAGTTCCTCCATGACTGAATCAGTTCCAAACGGTGCTGCAGTGAGCTCACATATAGCTTAATACTGATCACTGTAATGATTTGAATATGCCTCCAAATTTCTTGATTGTCACATCAACAACAACAAAAAAACAAATGTCAAAAATAATTCAGGAATTACAAAATAAAAAGAGTAAAAAGCCACAAAATAAAAAACAGATATTTTTCACAGACTCTGAATAAAGTTTATTCCCCGATACAGCAAATATAATCACAATAAGTATATTAACTATAAGATAAAGAAACCATTAGTTGAACCAGGCCAAAGTAAGTAAGCAAACATGTTTGTGAATCAGAAATATGGTAGACAGCTTTATAATATTAATAATATGATAATAATATTTTCTATTTATAGAAGCAGATCTGGCATTAACAGATGGTCCCTTATAGCAATGCTGATTGCAGTCATAGCTCTGATTTCAGTTGGAAACCAGATTCTTGCTACAGATTGCAATTTGATGTATATCCATTTAAGCACAGGGTTGTTTTGTTTTTTTTTTTTTGCAAAACAGGGCTCACTGAGCCATAACCATATGGGAGACATGTTGACAGTTCTCACTGACTGTTAAATACACATCATTTCAATTACTTCCTTCTGGTTGGATCATACAGTTGTTGGTTCTTCTAATGCTCTTCTGTGATGCTCATCAATCTAAATCAGCTTCAACCAAAGAAACGAAGAACTCTTTGACTTCCATTGCCTTGAGTGCAGACTCCTGTGTGATTGTGGATAAACTGAACTGTTCTTTTGATTTTAGGTTAGCTACAGCACTTGCAGATTCAATATATTTCTCATATTTAGTTTGTGAATATGAAAAAAAAATCATGTCAGATAGCATCACTAAGCAGACTAAACACAGGATGTTGCCTTGAAATTGACATGCTTTTCTCCGTCTAAGTTTTTCTTTACTCTGTTTCAGACATTTCTCTTTTTAACTAGCAAAGAAAGACCCAGTAAACGGGAGACACCGTTACCGTTACGTCATCTAGTGGCCAAAAGTATTATTACAACTACTACACGGACGCCGAAACTTTTATACAAGTGAATTTTGTCCTGTTCTTGTTGCAAGCAAAGAGCATGTTTTATAAATTGAAAGTTTGAAAAAAAAAAAGAAATCTAGAAAACAAATGTTGAAACCTTCATCATCAAAAAAGATTAGATTTTGAGAGTACCCTTGCTGTTTTTTTTTTTTATTTTTTCCCAATTTCTTTTCATATTATCAATTTTTTTATTTACAGATTTTATATTTGAATGTACATTTTTTTATATCTGTTTTTCAGATTCAGTTTTATGAATTGCATTCTTTTAAAATGTACTTTACACATCACATTGTTTTCACTTTAAGGTCAATATAAATGCTCACCAATAAAAGTGTTGTTGCCAATGCAGACCTGTCAATTTTTTTTTGCTCCTCACTCCAGAGGAAAGTGAAAAGAATAGAATCTCACAATTTGAAAACAATGCCGTTTGTATTCTAAAAAAAGAGAAATCTGGAAAAATACAATAAGAAATATGAAAAAAATTGATAAAACTTGAAAAAAGTTCAAAATAATTTGAAAAATAAAAAGTAAAAAATAAAATTTCAAAGTTTCATTACTGTACTATATTTTTTTTCCGATTTTCATTTACAAAACGTATTTCTTTGCCTGCAAAAATTATGAAACAAGTTTCACACCATATTTTTTTTAAGCATTACTATTTATGAAAAACATTTAATAACAATCTAAGAGCCAATCTAATTAAGGGTGCTGGATATATGTGCCAAATCCATATGGCATGATTATAATGACTTTGAAAATGATGTCATTCACCAGGACTCTTGTAATACAGAAGCAGATGAAAAGTCCCCAGAGACCATGGACAGGTTCAATGACAATCTTGGATATGGTTTTTACTGCAGGTATCCCAGATATAACACAAAACATAAACAAGGTATCTTAAACATCAATATCTAACAGACAGCTGATCAAATCTTGTCAAAGAACAATTGTATTTTCTTATAACTCCAAAAAAAGTGTGTTTGGTCTGAATTCATGTGTTTATAGAAATCCATCAGGATTGCTGGGTTTATTTGTTCACTGTTAATTTGTGGTGTGATAAAATATCTGATTATTTTCTTCCAGGAAAATTCTTGGCACATTTTGTGACATATGCTAACTCTATTCTGGGATTTCTTCCCCGAGGTCTTATTCCCTTTTTGCTTTGACACACAAAGCTGACTCTCCTCTTAATTCCATAAGATGTTGATGCAGTACAAGACTATCAAAACCTTCAGCATAAGTTTATTGTGTGCCAATATAAATGGGATTATTATGAGTTGGATTTTGTCTTAATACTATAATACTATTAAGTGTGTCTCTAAAAGCTTTTCATTTCATCCTTTTAATAATATTAAATTTAGGGTCATATTATCCTGGTTGAAATGTATTATTATTCCAATTCATTTTCCAATTTAAGGCCATTCTTTATAGAGTAACATTTTTATGTAGATAAATATTCTCAGATTATTTAGTTCAAACAGTTAAAGTATTACCAAAATAAAAGGATTTTGGTGTTTAATTGACATCTTTTGCATCTTTAAGGTTTTCATCCTGCTCAGTCTACTTTTAAGGGATTGATAAAATCAAGCAAATTGAAGAAGAAATGACCTTGCCTTCTTTCGTCTGAATCAGGCCATTTTCAAGTTGGGCAAGAGCTAAGAGGCTGAAACTGTGGATTTATTATGTTAATTAGTGCTGGACTTTTTATTATTGTTACATTATAATAAGATTAAAAAGCTTAATAAAATAATGTTTTATATATAAATAAAAAGAACAACAACAAAAAAACCAGAGACATGTTTGATAAGGAGGAGACATCTGTGGTCGAAGTATAGACACGGTGTCTGTCAGCTGGGATCCAGCCAGGTGTTTGGGTGTGGTCCAGGTGCCCAATTTAAACACATATTTGGAGTCAGGTGCAGGAACTCTCCTGTTGCAGCATCAGGTCAACAGCAGCCTCTACGTCTTCCACAACATGACTTGGTTCCACTAGATCTGACCCTAGTTTTAGGTTTTTCTGACCATGGAATACCGTCTCTGAGATGTTCTGGTCACCAGGTAATGGAGAGTGAGGATTATACACACCCGTGCACACCTAAGGACAGATACAGGATCTTTTTAAGAACTAGCTGGAGTGATATTTGATATTTCTTTCTTCATGCAGATAAGTCAAAATATGAGAAGTTAATCAGTGATAAAAGTGTAATATATAGTTGTATAAAATAATTTAGCAGCTCAAATACTTCTGGAGGCTCAGGAGAGATCAGTAATCTTCAATAACTTAATGCTCGTCTTGTTAACATTCCAGAACTGTGCTGTTCAAGATGCCTGCATTTTGGAGGAGCTGTGTTAGTTTGATTCGGATTTATATGATTAAAAGAACTCTGATTCCTCCATTTATGGATTATAGTTGCTTTTTTTATATATTTCTCTGTTCTAAGGTTTGACGCTGTGGAGCTGAAATGTTTTTTGCTGATGTCTTTGATTTTGAAACATTTGTTATGATGCATAACCATACCAGCCAGTTTTTGTTTTATTTTTACCAAGAGCAGCTGATTAAATTCTCAAAAGCTAACACAATACTTAGACTACATCCCCAAGTCCCAGGTGAGTTAAAAGGGAGGTGCTGAGGATACAGAGCAGAAGCAAGGAGAAAAAAGAGAAAGAGGAAATTCAAGCCATCTCTTCCACCAATTAAAAACCAACGTGAGATCTTTGGTAAATAACTAGGATGAACTCTGAGCCCCATCAAGGAACCAGACAGAATATCAGAAACAATGTTTTATGTGATTCACTGATAGTTAACTGCAGGATCATTAATTGATTGTTTGCAGTTCTTTCTGTCTTCGTAAAAGCAGCCTTGGAATACATTGTGGTACCATATACTTACCAATGGAAAAGAGTGTTTGGACTGTTTCGAATAATCATACTGAATGGGATTAAGTCCAACTATTACGCCAATGATAATATATTTGTCTATTAATCCTGATTAATCTACCTGTTAAGATAGAATACAGACACGTATTGAATACCTGAAAACCTAGATTGCTAAAAATGTCCGATTTGGAATTCAAACAATAACATTTTCATTAAAAATTGTCTCTACCTACCAGGATGGAGCGACACTGAGCAGTAAATGGTGGTTCTTCCTCCGCCATCATCGTCTGGGTTCCCTGGGCTACCAGTTTGGTGCCACTTTTCATGTCAGTGTGATGCTTGGCCAGGTAGCGATTATAAAGGTTGGCGCCGTAGATGTCCGTCATAAGGTTGTCTCTAGACAGCAAGAACAAAGTCAAGTTTTTTAATAGGTAATCAAGAGATTGGTGTTAATGAGCTTTAATGAGTCTGTCATGTAAAGACAGGAGTAATCAGTAACATTTATAATAACAGTAACATTTATTATTGTATGATCTACTTACAAATTTCCTCAAAGAACTCTGGAGATGATTTTACAAAGAATAATCCTTCATAAAATAATATAATTATAGACACCCTGGCACTCTCCTAATCAGATTGATGTACGTTAGCAGAGTTTCCTCATTCAGAGGTTTCTTCGGATTCCCTGTATGACAGACAGCCACAAAAGATTCCTCCTGCCTACAGCCTTAAACATCTACAACATCTCATTCAGGAAACTCCAGTAATAATTGGAACATTTAACAAGTAATTAAAATTGAGATTTTTAAAATTAATTTTCATAGCATATTTAAGAACAGGGTTACAAAGAGCTTTACGGTATGTAAGAAAATGCAAAATAAATAAACCGATATAAAATGTAGTTTAAAAAATCATGGATAGACTCAACAATTATTAGCCACCCTACAGTAAAGAATTTTAAAACGATTTAAAGGAGGACATTGAAAAAGCTTAATTAAAGTTATGTGGCTGAACAACCTTCTGTCTTCAGTCTTATTCTAGGGACAGAAAGCATCAGCTGGTTAGATGATCTAAGATGTGTAACTGACACAGGACCAGTGGGCACTGGGAAGCCACCAGGAACCACCAGATTAGCCTAATAGCCTGTCCTAAAATCTGTAAGCTATATTTGAATTTCTATTTTTTTCCATTACTTTTCATATTCAATCACACTTGCATTTATATAGATTTGAAAATGAAGAAAGTTTAATACATTTCTATCATACATAAAGTTTAGGTGAACTATGATTAATAGTTTAAAGAGTAATACTAGTAGATCTTTTTATGACTCAGTAACCATAAAATGGCTGTCCGACTTAAAAAGATTGGTGACCCATAATCTTAGCGGTTGGAGGCGGTGGTAGTTAAATTAAATTATAAGAAGTGGTGAAACCATTTGTGGATTTAAAGAAAATAAAGCTAAAATATCAACTAAATCACAGATAACAAGTGCGAGGAGGCAACAGTCGAAGTAATATGTTCATCCACGCAGGTTCTTGTGAGACTACTAACTGGAGACAAACTAGAGCTTTTTGAGACAGACCAGCAAATAAAAAAGTATAGTAATCAAGAAAACACGGAACATAAGGATGAAGTAAGAAAGAGGTTAATTCAACTTATTTTGACAAAATTCATAATATGATACTAGGCAGTTTGCATTATATTAGCAAATTGTTTTGAAAGCTCAGATCTGAATCTAAAACCACCCTGAGGTTCCTGGCCTAATGCAGGGAATGCAGTCTGAACACTGACGTCTCTGTCATACGATTTCAAGTGTCAGGTTCTAGGGTTCTTGGTGTTTTGCTTTGTGTTTTTCTCCTAATTATTTTCACTAGATGGAGTCAGCGGCTGTGGTTGGAGCGGTTCCCCAACGAGCCTGCAGATCTTTACCAATTAGTGGAGTATTTAAGGACGATTGTTGCTGTCAGTTCTCCATCAGAGTGTTAAACCTTTATGGTATTCAAAAACCCTCCAGCGTAAGCCTAACTTATCCCGAGGTTATCAGACGTTCCTGGTCTTGATCTATGTTTGTTTTTCTCTCCATCCTTTGTTCAATAAATACTTAAAACCAAATACGTTTCCTGTGGTGTTCTGCATGTGGGCTAAGAGTTTAAAATCCAACATGACATCAAGTGCAGCATATGTCTAAGATGGCTCTATGGTGTGTGTGTGGTTACTAGAAAGTATTGATGGAACAGATGGAAACTTACACATGATGGACAGAAGGTTTGGTCATTCAAACAAAAAGTGCTCTGACAACACGGATCTTTGGTACTAAGACAAGGTTAGAAACATGTAGTGGGTTCAGAGTCCGGTTCAAAGGCAGGTTGCAAGGACAGGTTGTTGGGGCAGTTTACAGAGACTGGTTCAGAGGCGTTAGAGGGACAAATTCAAAGATGGTAATACAGAGACAGTTATCGAAATGGGTTGAAGAAACGGGTTACACGGACCAGGTTCAAGGGTCAAGTTAAGAGAGGGATGGTTAACAAGGAAGGGTTTCAAAAACATTCAGAAATGGGTCCCTAGATTGGTTACAGGGACGGGTTCATAAAGGGTTTACAGGGGCAGGTTTTAGAGGACACTTTCAAAGATGTCTGATTTGGAAACGGGTTCAAAACACTAACTACAACAAGTGTTTTACCCAACAGCATAGATGGTGGACAGCTTGTGGTTTTGATTCTGCTGACGCAGCAGCTGCTCTGCATACTGGTATGTGATCAGACTGGGTTTTCCCAGCACCGCCTCGTACTCCAGCTCTCGACCCGTCAGCTTCTTGTAGACAGACTCCAGACAGAGCAGAAACATCCCGTGACCAAACCTGAAGCAACACATTAGCGTCATTATTGGTCACACACTCTCCACCTTCACCATTATTTGAAGCTATGTAGTTGTTACCGTGGTGACGGGGCATCAGCCATCCACAACAGGTCCATGTTGCAGGCAAGAACGGGCATTTGAGCTGACATCTGAGTGTCATACGCACAGCCAGGTCTACCATTGGTTAGGAGCACATCAATGATCAGCTGCAAGTTTGTCTCCCATCTGACTGGCTCCCCAAACAGGATGATCGCTATGGTAACCATATGAAGACAGTTTTAGACTCTTCAGATTAAGAGTTCTGTTTTAGGGTGGCATAAAAAAGCTCCTCCTCAGGGAGCCGGTTCTGTTTTGTGTAGATGTAAGGTTTCTTTAATCCAGCACACCTTCAAGATACCAGCTTATCCTTTCAGGAGTCGATCAATAGAAACAGCAGCAGCTTTAGTCAAAGCCAGCCTGCAAAGTTCGTTTAGTTCAGAAACTTTACATCAAATAGTTGAAGGTTTTGTGTCTAGAGCTATATTCTCCTCCTTTTAACCCAAAACAATAATCTATTCAGATCTGTCATTCTACAGAGCTGCTGGTAGTTAACCTTGTTAGACTATGTCGCATGGTTACTTTTCTCTATCCCATGTAACATGTGCACTGCATTTTCTAATCTGAAGTCAGTTTGTCCAGAAGTTTGTTTTGTTTGTTCTGTTCTGTGACATGGTCGTTATACTACCTTGTATCTGGGGGAGGATCTGTGAAGAGCAGGGCTGAAACAAACAAAACAAATATAAATCAGCCAGTTTGATCATAAACAGAAAGAGCAGCTCCTCTGGTTATGTAACTAATCTTGAAATTGAACACCAAACCTTAACTATTAAACATAGTGTCTGTTGTGAAATGTAATAAAGATTATTTTTAACATCTTAATAAGACATTCAAATTGTATTAGTAGAGGGTTCCCCATATAGAGCATTGAAAATCCTGTGATATGGTAAATAATATTCTTTGAGCTTTTAACTATGTTATAGTGCAATTCCTTCACCAAAATTATATCAAAATTGGCATTTCCCTTAAACATTGTATGTCTAATCATAATCCCTAACCCTAATGGCCAGAAGTGGTGTTATACTGTGACATCATGATATGGGCAGCACCCAGAAGTTGCTTTGCAGTGAAGGCAAGTGTCCTTGTCTGGGTTGTAAGAAAACAACTAATATTTCATGATATATTTACACTTTGTAGGACCAAAGGCAATAATAGCTCCTCATATGTATGTCTACATTTTGAATTGGAAGGGTTTAAGAAGTTGACATAGGATCACAGAAGAGTTGTGATCATGAGGTAAAAAACGAGTCAGTTTCAACAATTTTTTTCTTTTTTATCTTCTAATATCAATTTTTGATTACTGCTCTGTGATTTTTTTCATAGATTTGGTATTTTTCATCTGCATATTTTCATATTTTCTAGTCTAGTGTGAATCTGTATGCTGTCAGTTGCTGACTTGCTTTGTCAGTGACACACCTGAATTTCCCCACTGAGGGACAAAACGGGGTATTCTATCCCATTAATCAACCATTGATTGATTGTACAAAATATAATTCTAATTTATAATTAGAAAAAAAAAATAGTTTCCAAATCATTAACTATTTTAATGTTTATTCCTCAGAATATGCAGTTTATGAAAGAAACAGACAGATGAAACAGAAGAGCATGGTTGTGGTTCCGAAGGTTTTTACTTATTAGATATCCAAGGTGGATGTCTTCTGCACTTCAGCCACTAGATAGCAGTACATTCCAGAGGCTGTTCTTTGAATAAAGCATGGTATTACACATCAGCTGTGAGAATCCTAAAAAGACAACAACTTTGAACCAGGATAAAGATGAACCTATAGCCATAAAGAACTGATCTGATTGGTGAGGACTCACTGAGCGTGTAGGTCTCCTGCTGTGGTCAACCATGTCCAGCAGGGGGTGCTGTTCTGAGAGCTGCTCGATGGTGATTACATTCTCGAAACCCAGACTGAGAAATAAAGGGTTAGGGGTCCAAACATGAGATGACTCTAACATCTAACAGGGAAACATCTCTGATGCAATATTCTGATCCATGTTTGAACCTTTTTGTTTCTATGTTCTTATCAGTGCTTTTCTGCAAAGCTTCAAACTGTTTCAGTTTGAATTCACTAAAATTAAACAATTTAGGTTCAGTTTGTGTGTTTCTGACAAAAACTGAAAAAAGATGGCTGGACATGTAGGTTTAAAGGTGATAGTTCACGGAACAGGTGACCTGACCTGCAAAGAGGTGACAGGTGAAGGATACGTATGAGCAATCTGGGTCACTGGTCCCTGCCCAGACACCAACACACACTTATTGTGGAAATTCTCCATCATCTGCAGAGGACTGTGTGACAGAACCACTTGCTCAGGTGTAATCTGCAAAGAAAGCAGAGATTTAGTCTCATGACTCTCAAGATAAACTCTGTGTCACTGAAACCAAGACATGAAAGCCATCTTTCTACCTGCATGTCCAGCTTGTGAGACAGCTGCTGTGCCTTGTGGTGTCTCATGCAGCTTCCTGCATTTGTGACGAAAACAACAGGAAACATGAACTTATTGTTTTTGTCCACAAGTTTCCTGAGAGCTCGCTGGGCCGCCGGGATCACTGCCCCACCACGGAGGAGAACGCCATCAACGTCAAAAAGGACACCCACCTGGTGGACAGGTGAACGACAGGTGATGTGGGGAGATTTGCTTTGAGAGATTGATTTGGAATAAACTGGATTGGTTGACTAATTGATGACGATGATTGCAGTTGTCACTCTCAGTTTAATCCATTCAGATAAATGGACAAAATCTACAGGAAGTTAGAGAAAGAGAGAGAAAGAAAGAAAGAAAGAAAGAAAGAAAGAAAGAAAGAAAGAAAGAAAGAAAGAAAGAAAGAAAGAAAGAAAGAAACAAACAAACAAACAAACAAACAAACAAACAAACAAACACACACAAAAACAAACAAACAAACACACACAAACAAACACACACACAAACAAACACACAAACTCCCATCTCACTGACCTGTCTGATGGTGGACGCGTGGCGGACGACCTGCTTCAGGAAACCTCGACTCCACATGATGTCTGACACTCAGACCGGCTCCTGCTGCTTTATAACTACATGGCTGTGATGTCATGGGTGGGGTGGGGGGATGGGGGGGTCCAGCATGTTCAGCTATCCAGATAAATGAACAAAATCTGGCTACATGGTACTGGATTGGTGCCTCTGTTATTCATTCTACTGCTGTTGATTCTACAGTAAATCTACAGCAGGCTGAGCAGAACTTTTAGAACCAGACCTAAAACAGACAAACTTTTTTTTTTTATTTCATTAAAGTTTTTTTATTTATTTTTCTTTTATGACACAGTTACAAACAGATGACATTCAACAACAAAGACACAAACACCGGCAGCAACACAGAACATGACAGCACTCATCAGCTATCTATTCATAGATATAGCTATGCACATATTCATACTCACAGCATACATCACAACTAAATTCCCTTAAGAATAAAACAGACGAACTTTGAATATTGCTCTTGGTTTTTTTTTTCAGATTAATTTAATTCAAACCACCGAATGCAACAGCTTTTAATCATAATAGAACAAAAATGAACTGAAAAGACAAAAACAAAAAAATGAAATTCTCTGTTTCTCACTTCTGGGTCCCAGCCAATGTTCTCAAATTCAATGCATGATTTCTGTAGTTCAGTCTGAGATTCCTCTAGTCCAGGGTTCCTAAATTCCAGCCCTAGAGGTCTGGTGTCCTCTACCTTTTAGATGTGTCCCCGATTCAACACATTTGAATCAAATAATTAGGTCCACAGAAGAGTCCACTCTGGAGAACTTTGCTTCACGCAAAGGAGGTAATTCAGTCATTTGGTTAAGGTGTGGAAGCAGAAACACAACTAAGGCCTGTAGGACACTGGACCTTGTGGGCCACAACTGAGGGAGCCTGCCCCAATCCCTTAGTAATGTTCCTCTCATTCCAACTGAGATTCCTCTACTTGCTAGTAACTTTTCTCAGATGCAGGTTCATGTAGTCACGGGGTGCTAAAGTCCAGTCCTCAAGAGCTGCCATTCTGTAACTTTTAGTCACGTCTCTCATCTAACAAACCTGAATCTAAAGGCTCAGTCCCCCCATTTAGTTCAGCAGAGGTATGGTAACGAACCACTCAGCTGATTCACTTGTGTTACAAATGGGGTGCATCAAAAAGTTGCAGGATAGTAGCTCTAGAGGACTGGACTTGAGCATCCCTGATGTAGTGCAACACAGGATCCTACTTCAAAATCCTCAAATTTTCTGGGTCCCTCATTATCATTCATGTGGTTCAGACCAGCAAACTTCCTACAGTTCAGTCAGTGGAGTGCACAGACTTTTTAAAGGGCAGGGGTGTAAAGAAACTTTTGTTTAAGTACTTAAGCATGTGTTTTTGCTCCAAAGGGGGCACTCTAACATGCATTTTAGCTCCCAATGGGGCATTTGGGAATGCATTCTGGTTCCCAAGGATGCACGCTTTATCGTGCATTTTGGCTACTGAGAGGGCACTTTAGTACGCACTTTGGCTCCAACGGGTGATATTTAATACACATTTTGGTCCCCAAGGGGGCACTTTAGTATATGTTTGGCTCCAAGTGGTAAATCTAACAAGTGTTCTGGCTCTCAATGGGAAACTTAAGCATGCGTTTGGGTTCCCAAGGGGGCATTCTAACATGCGTTTTGGCTCCCGAAACGGCACTTTAAGTACGAGCTATGGCTCCCGAAATGGCACTGAAGCATTCGTTTTGGCCCCCAGGGCCCCCAGGGGGTTTTGGGTCCAAGGGGGCACTTTAACATGCGTTCCTAAAAGGGTACTTAAGCACACGTTTTTTTAACAATTGGGCCCCCAAGCCAACCCCCCCGGGCCCTGCTCCCCAACCAACACCGTGCACGCCACCAGTCAAGGTTCTTGTGGTTCCCAATAATGTTCATCTGGTTCAGACCAAGTTTCCGCTGGCTCCCAGTGATGTTGCTCCAGTTCTGTTTGAGGTTCCTCTGAATCCCAGTGATGTTTCTCTGGTTCAGACTGATGTTCCTCCAGTTACCATTGATGTTCCTCTGGTTCCCATTGACGTCCCTTTGGTCCCCAGCCTTATTCTACTGGTTTTGACTCATTTTCCACAGGTTCAGAGTTACATTCCTCAGCTTTAAAGTAAAATTCCTCTAGCTAGATGGAGGTTCCACTAGTGTAGACCGACTCCTCTGGTTCCCAGCGACATAACTCCAGATTAGATCTAAGTCACAGAAAATCTTCACTCTTTTGTCTTACTTTGACAAAGTGTTGTCAGGGCTCTGGTTCTGGATCTCTCTAAGTCTGAGACAGTGCTCTGATGGTTCTGCCTATGGAACTCTCTGAGAGTTAAACATGAAGATAAGATGAGGATAGTTCTGGAGTTTGTAAACAGAACCATCAGAATCATCTTATCCTGCAGCAGCAAACTGGGTCAGACGTCTCTACGTGCAGCAGGAACAGAACTCGGAGCATTGAACGGTAGCTTGAGCTGATTAAATGCAGCTGACTGCAGTTCTCTCCTCACATGATGCCATGTGCAGCATGCGGTCATTAATCAGCCAATCACATGCTACAGGGGCATGCCTCTAATCAACCAATCAGAACTGGGCTCTGACAACAGGACAGGGACCCGCTGTTGGGTGTCAGAACTCAGTGACAGCGTCTCAGAAGTGATTTTAATGTTTCACCTAATGAGGATGGAGGTCATGTGACCATCATCTCAGGGTTCTACGTAGTTCTGGATATGAGTGTTTGTGCTGCTGATATTTTTTAATCGATGTAGTTTAGACCTCGTTAACAGCTTCCTTTTACTGAGATATGGGTGGTTCTAGAAACTCCAACCTGACCTGGTTAGATAGGTAGAATGGTGTGGGTGACAGTATCAAAATTACACTCTAGTGCAGTAATGCTTGTTCTCAGTGTTTGTTCTGATCCATCTTATATCTGAGGTGGTTCTAAATTTTTGGCTTTGAACGGATCTAAAGCTAGACAGTGCTTTTTATTGGAACGCTGTTAAAGTCTACAAGAGAATTATGTCGATTCAGAATCAGCCTCACCAACACCGGACCCACAAAACGGGTCTAAAGTGATTAAATATGGAGGCAACAAGGTTCCCTCTCTCTAGATCAGGCTTCAGAGGAGCAGAGGTCTATCTGAACAGAATAGTTGAACTTGATGTTTGGGTCTAAAAGAACGATTAGTGTCTTGGTAGAGAAAAGGTTCTGATGATAAACAAACAAGAAACCACTCTGAGGTCAGTATGTTTCTGTGTTGCTGCAGAGATAAATTAGATCCAGTAACTTCTATCCTACCTCTGAAGATGCCAGCAAGTTCTGATCAGACTTGGGTCCAGCATATCTCAGAGCAATCACGACAAGGAGTTGATGTACACAGTACTTTGCATTAAAGCTAAAAACTGGTTCTGGTCTCTTCAGATAAGCAGAACTATGAAAAAATATTGAATAATCATCAACAAAAGGTGGAAAAATGTAGAAACAATGCAGTACAGAGGAATTTCAACATTATTTGCGGACTATAAAATGCTCTAAATAATAAACATTTTAAAAGAAATGGAAAAAATGACAAAAACATTCTAGATTGAAGTTTGTTTGTGTGTGCAAACTCTCTGTCAAATGGTCATAGCAACCACAAAGCAGACTTAAATCAGAGCCAACAGGATTGTTTATGTTTTTCTAAAAAAAAGAGCATTTCGACACTTTTTCAAGAATCTTTTGTCAGTTTCGTCGGCTTACAATAGAGCAGTCTGTAGTTGGAGCACCGATGTTTTAAAACACATGGAGGTCCATCTCTCTAAGCACATTCCAGGTCAGATGCACATCTAAGACCTATCACAGAGTTATGTATGAGTTTACATAAACAACAGTGTCCTGGACCGTCATGATCATCATGATTCAAACGGCTTGAAAAAAAAAACGGACAGAACAATGGGTGGGTCACTGCACACCTCTGTAAACCGCCCCTTATGCTGTAATTAAAAAAAATGCTAATGACTTAAAATAAATGTAGGGGACAATTAAACATTCTGCTGAAGAAGCCCAGGTTCAGTAGTGCTAGTAGCATGTTGGGTAATGCACACATCAGGTCACTTCAGAAACTCTTTGGTGAAATTGGATATAAAAGTAATTCTTTCTGCAGCTAAACTAACAGAAAGCACTGGTGTGAGTCTTTTATAAATATATTTGTTTTTTATGTTTTATTTTTTGCAATAAATCCATGCATCCATCCATCATCTTCCGCTTATCCGGGGTCAGGTCGCGGGGGTAGCAGCTTCAGAAGGGAGGCCCAGACTTCCCTCTCCCCAGCCACTT
>JAUZNJ010109349.1:0-20254 GCA_034780135.1 Jordanella pulchra | reverse complement strand
GCGCTATCCACAATGCTTTGAGGAAACATTTACATTGTAAATGTAATCAGTTTTTGAAAGAACTATTATTAATCCATATTTAAACTGTAACAAAAATCTGATTTCAAAATTACATGCTTACTCTGGAGAAAGGAACTAGTTCAAAGTCAAAAGCTTAATGCTATTGGCTTGGCTTCTTTAGATGTAAAATTATTTATCAACTGGTATTCTAACCCAAATTTAACTACTTTGTTATAATTAGAATAGATATGAAATGTATGTAAGTAAATTTAAATCTATGTTGTGTATTATTATATAAATAAATTTTAAATTGATTTTCTCACAAAATGTCTTTTGATGATATTTGGTGGAAAGGTCAAGAAATACATAAAAACCATTGAAAATAAATGAATTAACATTGAGTTTAATAACTACTCTTCTTATGCCAGCATTCTATGATTACTATGTTCTTTATTTAAAAAAAAAGTTTCAGGAAATGATAAAAAAAAATTAGAATAAACAATGAAAGATTATTAGTGATTATTAAAAATTGGAAAATGTGTAAAAAAATACTATAACTTTCGAAATGAAAGATATTTTAAATTAGAGTTAGAAAGTAATGCAAGTAATATGCTGAATTCTATTTGCAAGTACAACAGATAAAATTAGTATTTTATTAAAGATAAGAAAAAGGTTGACTATAACAAATAAAAGCTAAGAAAACTTTTTTTTTTAAAACAGAAAACAAGCTAAGGAACAATGATGAAAAACCTTTGGATACTGCTACTGGTTGTTGGTAAGTAAGACATTAGAAACTACAATGTGTCATGGGTGGGTGGGTGGATGGATGGATGGATGGATTTCTTTCTTTCTTTCATTGGGCTTAATTTGATAAATTGTTCTTATAAAATCAAATCTAGGCATCCAGATGATGAATGCAGCTACTCAAACTACAACTACAGTGGCGCCAACAACAACCACTACAGTAGCTCCATCAACAACAACAGCGGCTCCAACTACCACAACTTCCCCAACAACTAACACAGCTGCCCCAATTACAACCACTGCAGCTCCAACAACAACCACTGCTGCTGCAACAACTACCACAGCTGCTCCAACAACTACCACAACTTCCCCAACAACTACTACAGCTACAACAACCACAGCTGCTGCAACAACTACCACAGATGCTCTAATAACTACTACTGCTTCTCCGACAACTACCACAACTGCTCCAACAACTACCACAGCTGGCCCAACTACAACTACTGCAGCTGCAACAACTACCACAGCTGCTCCAACAACTACCACAACTGCTCCAACATCAACCACAACTGCAACCACATTTGCCCCAACTACAGCGGCTCCATCAACAACAACAGTTTCTCCAACTACCACAACTTCCCCAACAACTACTGCAGCTACAACAACAAACACAGCTGCTGCAACAACAACCACAACTGATCCAATAACTACCACAGCTGCTCCAACATCTACCACAGCTGCTCCAACATCTACCACAACGTCTCCATCAACAACAGCAGCTGTTTCAACAACCACCACAGCTGCTGCAACAACAACCACAGCTGCTGCAACAACAACTACTTCTGCTCCAACAACAACAGCTGCTCAAACAACTACCACAGCTGCTTCATCAACTACCAAAGCTGCTCATACAACCACTTCAGCTTCCCCAACAACTACCACAGCTGGCCCAACAACAACCACTGCACCTCCAACAACAACCACAGCTGCTGCAACAACTACCACTGCTGCTCCAACAACTACAACTGCTCCAACAACAACCACAGTTGCCCCAACCACATTGGCTCAATCAACCACAACAGCGGCTCCAACTACCAAAGCTTCCCCAATAACTACCACAGCTACTCCAACAACAACAGCCGCTCAAACAACTACCACAGCTGCTGCAACAACCACATTTGTCCCAACTACAGCGGCTCCATCAACAACAGCAGCTGTTCCTACAACCACCACAGCTGCTGCAACAACAACCACTGCTGCTCCAACAACAACAGATGCTCAAACAACTACCACAGCTGCTCCAACAACAACTACAGCTGCTGCAACAACTACCACTGCTGCTCCAACAACTACCACAACTGCTCCAACAACAACCACAGCTGCAACAACAACCACAGTTGTCCCAACTACAGCGGCTCCATCAACAACAGCAGCTGTTCCTACAACCACCACAGCTGCTGCAACAACAACCATAGCTACTGCAACAACAACCACTGCTGCTCCAACAACAACAGATGCTCAAACAACTACCACAGCTTCTTCAACAACTACCACAACTACTCCAACAACAACCACTGCTGCAACAATAACCACAGATGTCCCAACTACAGCGGCTCCATCAACAACAACAGCTTCTCCTACAACCACCACAGCTGCTGCAATAACAACCACTGCTGCAATAACAACCACTGCTGCTACAACAACTACAGCTGCTCAAACAACAACCACAGCTGCTTCAACAACTACCACAGCTTCTCCAAAAACCACTACAGCTGCCCCAACAACTATTACAGTTGCACCAACTACAGTTGCTCCATCAACAGCAACAGCTGCTCCAACTACCACCACTGCTGCCCCAACTACAACTACAGCAGCTCCAACAACAACCACGGCCGCTGCAACAACCACCACTGCTGCTCCAATAACAACTGCCACCCAAACCACAACTACAGCTGCTCCAATGACAACCACACCTCCCCAAACAACTACCTCAAATGTGGCAACAACACCTGCTCCAACTACCAGAGCTGCTCCAACAACAACCACAGCTGCAACAACAACCACAGTTGCCCCAACTACAGCAGCTCCATCAACGACAACAGCTGCTCCTACAACCACCACAGCTGCTGCAATAACAACCACTGCTGTTCCAACATCAACAGCTGCTCAAACAACAACCACAGTTGCTTCAACAACTACCACAGCTGCTCCAACAACCACTACAGCTGCCCAAACAACTATTACAGTTGCACCAACTACAGTTACTCCATCAACAACAACAGCTGCTCCAACTACCACAGCTGCCCCACCTACAACAACTGCAGCTACAGCAACCACAGCCACTGCAACAACTACCACAAGTGCTCCAAAAACTACCACAACTGGTCCAACAACAACCACAGCTGCAACAACAACCACAGTGGCTCCAACAACAGCTGGTCAAACAACAACCACAGCTGCTGCAACAACTACCACAGCTGCTCCAATAACTGCCACAGCTGCCCCAACTACAGCGGCCCCATCAACAACAGCTTCCCCTACAACCACCACAGCTGCTGCAACAACTACATTTGCCCCAATTAGCACAACAGCTGCCCCAACAACTAACACAGTTTCCTCAACTACAACTACAATGAATCCTTCGACAACAACTGCTTCTCCTACAACCACCACAGCTGCCCAGACTACTACCACTGCTACAACAACAACAGCTGCTCCAACTACCACAGCTGCCCCAACTACTACGGCAGCTGCAACAACAACCACAGCAGCTCCATCAACAACAACAGCTGCTCCTACAACCACCACAGCCGCTGCAATAACAACCACTGCTGTTCCAACATCAACAGCTGCTCAAACAACAACCACTGCTGCTCCAACATCAACAGCTGCTCAAACAACAACCACTGCTGCTCCAACATCAACAGCTTCTCAAACAACAACCATAGTTGCTCCAACAACCACTACAGCTGCCCCAACAACTATTACAGTTGCACAAACTACAGTTACTCCATCAACAACAACAGCTGCTCCAACTACCACAGCTTCCCCAACAACTACCACAGCTGCCCCACCTACAACTACTGCAGCTACAACAACCACAGCCACTGCAACAACTACCACAAGTGCTCCAAAAACTACCACAACTGGTCCAACAACAACCACATCTGCAACAACAACCACAGTGGCTCCAACAACAGCTGGTCAAACAACAACCACAGCTGCTCCAATAACTGCCACAGGTGCCCCAACTACAGCAGCCCCATCAACAACAGCTTCCCCTACAACCACCACAGCTGCTGCAACAGCAACCACAACTGCTGCAACAACTACATTTGCCCCAATTAGCACAACAGCTGCCCCAACAACTAACACAGTTTCCTCAACTACTACAATGAATCCTTCGACAACAACTGCTTCTCCTACAACCACCACAGCTGCCCAGACTACTACCACTGCTACAACAACAACAGCTGCTCCAACTACCACAGCTGCCCCAACTACTACAGCAGCTCCAACAAAAACCACAGCCGCTGCAACAACCACCACTGCTGCTCCAACAACTGCCACCCCAACCACAACTACAGCTGCTCCAATGACAACCACAGCTGCCCAAACAACTACCTTGAATGTGGCAACAACACCTGCTCCAACTACCAGAGCTCCCCCAACAACTACCAGAGTTGCCCCGACAACAACTACAGCAGCCCCAACAACAGCTGCTCCAACAACCACAGCTGTTGCAACAACCAGCACAACTGCTCCAACTACTACAAGAGCTGCTTCAACAACTTCCTCATCGACAGGTGCAGCAACTACAATTCTCACGGCTACAACTTCAGGAACAACCACAACCTCTTCAGGAGTGACATATAAAGGAAGTTTTCTTTTAATCACAGCTGTCATTACAGCAGCTATTTTTAACTGAAGAAACAATTTTTAAATGCCAAAAAAGTCTACAAACTTTTCCTTATTTATTAGAATTTATTTATTTAACGTTTTCTTTTGCACTGTATTTCTGCTTGAAATAAATCCTTATATGCATACAGAAATGTCAATTTATTTATTTATCAGAGACTTTGCTTACCATTAATTAACAATATGTTTCTTTTAAAATATAAGACATATTTTTTTAAGTAGAAACATTTATGTGGAACCATATAAACACCCTAAAGATTCAAGAAAATACTTCACACTCTTAGTATATGTTTTTTGAAGATGTATTCCACGTTATGTGTTTTTGTGTAAGAATTATTTTTTCTATTTATGTTATGCAGGTCAAAGTTAGAAATGAAATGTGTTGTACATAGTATTGACTGTATGTATTTTGTGACAAAAGTAATATTAATAATTTATAGCAATAAAGAATAACTGTAAATTGCCCAGGTCTAGTGGTTGTTTGTGTGATAGATAGATAGATAGATAGATAGATAGATAGATAGATAGATAGATAGATAGATAGATAGATAGATAGATAGATAGTACAAGGATTGGTTTGAAAAGATTCTGACATATCCCTCGCTTTTTGATTATTAACTGCTGAGATAAAGTTTAAACATACTGTGACTTTGAATAGGATATTTTTTGTTATGAACTTTAAAGCAATCTTCAGCACAATAAAAAAAGAATGTATTAATTTTTGATAGTGTGGGCTAATGCTTTGTACTTTGAACACTTTTTGGCTGATTAAATGCATAGTATTTTTCAATCTACTATCAGCTTTGGAAAACTCAGTGAAATGGTCTCTAAGCAATCCTATGTTTTGTCTACACACCTAAGAATTAATACTGAAGTAATTTAAAATACTATTAATGTGAATATTCACGTCCTGAAGTTAAATTGTTACCTTAATATTTCATGGAAACCTTACCCTTATTTTTAGGAATGTTTAAGAGTTTTTTTATATTATTATTATTATTCCTAAAAAGATCATTTTCATACAATTTATTCTGTCTAAGTTGTTCATTGAAAGTTTAATGAAAGATTAATATGTTGACTCTGTGGGACAGTCTGTGTAAACAAAAAGTAGGCCAAAAGCTTTTCTGTAGTTTAAAGTATAATACACTCCTGATCAAAATCTTAAGACTAGTCAAAAAATTGCAAGAATTTGCATTTTGCACTATTGAATCTTAAGAAGGTTCTAAGTAGAGTAGACCAAAACCTTTGAGCGGGGAATTAATTGAAAACTGCATTTATACTCAAACATGACGTTGGAAGCCATCAGGACCTCATGGTTGCATTTTTTCTCATCAGAGAAAACAACTTTCTTCCACATTTCAATGTCCCATGTTTGGTGCACCCTTGCAAAGTCCAAACGGACAATTCTGTGGCGTTGAAGAACACGTGGCCTTTAAAGACGTTTTTTGTTTCTGAAGCCCTTCTCTTGCCGATGCCGTCTGATGGTTATTGGTCTGCAGTCAGCACCAGTTAATGGCCTTAATGTGGGTAGAGGATCGTCCCGTGTCTTGACAGACAGCCAATCGCATCCTGCGGCTCAGAGCTGGTGAAATTTTTTTGGGTCTACCACTTGACTTTTTTGTTCCATAACCCTCAGGATCATTTAAAAAATGCAAGATGACTGTCTTACTGCGTCCAACCTCAGCAGCGATTGCACGTTGTGAAAGGCCTTGCTTATGCAGCTCAACAATCCTACCACGTTCAAAGTAAGTGAGTTTTTTTGCTTTTGCCATCAGGAGGTCTTGAAAGTGTAAAGACTTCACAGAAAATGACATGGAATCCAGATTTTTTTTCACAGCTTTTGGCTTTTAAAGACTCTGGTCTTAAACTTTTGATCAGCTGAAAAACTCATGTTTGAGTTAAATGCAGTTTTCAGAAAATTCCCTGCTTAAATGTTCTTGTGTCTTGCACTGATTTTTCCTTTGAACATTGTGAAGCTCTACTTAGAACCTTCTTAAGATTTAATGGTGCAAAATGCTAATTCTTGCAATTTTTGGACTGGTCTTAAGATTTTGATCAGGTGTGTATAATATGGTGTAGAAAGTCCTTTAAATCAAATCAGGCCTCATTTTGTTATGTCAGCTACATTGAATCACACAGACTTCCAATATATTTTTTCTAAGTTTTTATATATAAATTTTAATGGAAAAAAATTTTTTTTTTTTATTCTGTAAATGCTCAGGTATTCTTGGGAGGATGATGCAGTACACAGTGTGACAGTGCATCACTCTACTAGAATGTAAAATATCTGATGCAAAGAACCAACCTCTGACATCAAGACACATCCACTGCATAAGTAACACCTGCCTATGATAATTATTATTTTATTCAATCTTGTATTCTATTAAGTATGAACATTTATACATCATAGGGAAAATATTTGGTGTTTATGTCTTTAAAATGTTGACTGTATTGTCACAGAAAATATGCTGATCTTGACGGACTAGGTAGCCATCTTTTGCACGATTTCATAAATATTTTGTATTTCTGCTTGTGTGCAGTCATTTTAAAATACTACAATACTTTTTAAATGATTAAATCTTCAGTATAATTTGATATTATAAATGAAGCTGCATAATTCACAATGGCACGTCCACTGCATAAGTAACACCTTTATATCAATTCTGATTTTTTTCCATCTTTTTCTTATGTATTAAGTCTGAACATTTTTATATCACAAAAAACAAACAAACAAAAAAACAGTAGTGTTTGTTGGCTGTATTGTTACAGGAAATGTGTCATTTTACCTTCGAGGAACTTGATAGCCATTTTAATCATAATTTCAAAAATGTTCTGAATTTCTGTTTGTGTGCAATATTTAAAAATAGTCAAATACTTCTTAGATGATTAAATCATCAGTATATTTTTGAACTTTAAATCTCAAAGATATGTTCTCTTATCCAAATGTTTATATTTTGTTGTCCATCAGTTTAAAAATGAAGCTCCATAATCCACAAATTATTTCTAAATTTATGACAGTGTTTTGTCATATAAAGGGTAGAACCTGACATGTTTCTTTATACGACTCAGTCAAAACAGAAAGGTTTTCTGAGATCACACTATTGTCATGCTTCACTATAGTAGTGTTGTTGTTCTTGCCCAAAGCAAGAAGAGTCCACCCTTTAATTAGATTTCCATTGCTGGATTGTTTTTTTTTTTACATCAGAGACAAGAACAACAGTCTGCATACTGAAAGTGTCACTAAAATTGTGTGACCTCAGAAAACCTTCCTGTTTGACTGAGTCATAAGTACGTCAGCTTATCTTCTTTGAATAACAAACTTTGTCATCAATGTGGTATTTTTAGATACTGTTGGTTTATTGTTAGATTAGATAAACAAAGTTTTGTTCAAAGAATATATCTCTTAATTTTTCCTATGCTTGTAGTTTGAAAAAATACAGATGACTTAATATCTAGTTTGGTAGATTAAGAAAAAAAATAAAAATCACACCTTATGCACTGTCACACTGCATAAGGTGTCAGCCATTTTGTCCACTATTATTTTTATTAAAATCTAAGGAACTAGAAAAGGCACTCAGAGAGCACAGACCTGCACCAAGCAGAACATTTAGCACCATATTGTGATTTATACCTACATACCGCACATGAACTGGATCATTATGAAATTTTGAAGTTGTTCCTTGGCAAGAGGTGCACTTCTGGTAAAAGTTTTCTTAAAATCCATTCATTGCTTTTCAAGTAATCCTGCTAATAGGCTAACAAAACACCAACCAATATGGTTCTGCATGGCTGCTCTGACAGAGACATGGGACTTGTCTGTTCTCCTCTCACCTTCTTCATTGGTTCTGCACTCCGTTTTCTTCTCTTTAGTAAGAGGGCTCGGTACTTATATTCATTCAATTGCACAATTTTATTGGTTAAATTACTTTTGAGCTAGATTTGTAAGATGTTAATAATGGTTAATCTCAGAGTTTCAGGCACCAGCACTGGTGGACCTCAGCTGTTGCATTGGTTTTGTTAAGGTCAACGTAAACAACAGAAACAAAAAAGAAAATACTTTTTTGTTACAGTAGTCCAAGGCTGTCTTTTTAAGTACAAAATAAAAAAAAAATTGGAGACAAAAAATCGAATTGCTTGAAGTCAAGTTTAATGTTAATGTTATGCAAACCATGATTTTTTTCAGGACATAATTATTAGAGCTATTTTGTGGATATTTTATGACTGTCATTATGACATTTAGTCATATATTACAGTAATGTTGTCCCAGTTTTGAAAACAGGAAACATACAAAATAACCTTACCTTACTGACATCTACGTAAGACATTATAAACACTTTAAAAGAAGACGCACCAAACTATTTTTATAGGGCTATTCTAAGGCTGTCATCATATCTAAACATTTACAATGAGAAAGCTAATAATATTTGTAACTACCTTCACTAAGAATAGAGTTACTGGTATTCATGAAAGGATTGCCAAACATTTTATAATTAAAAAATGTTATTGTACTATTGACATCCTATTGTCTTTTGCTGTGCAAGTTAATTGGACGCTTCTTTCAGTCCTTTCAGCGGACACAGATGGAATCTTAAAAGATGAAAATAAATCATAGCAAATGGCAAATCATTTATGTGGATGACAAAATGGGATGAGAGGATGGGAAGGTAAATGAAATATAATTAGAGCTTATAGGTTCGTCTCACCTTTTTCTCCGATAAACTTTTTCAGTGGCTTTGGAGTAACAGGTAAACTAAGCCTTATAAGATTTACCTTTGAATGATGGGTCAATAATTGTTACTGTTGACTTGTTGATTCACTATGAAAAGGTACTGCTGATAGAGTTTACCCCTTAAACAGCAAAAAAATAAATCAGCATCAGTTGTAAAAAAAAAAAAAAGAAACCAAAAAACCTCTTTTATAGTTTTTTAAGGGTGCGGCCCTGTGCAGAGTAACAAACAACTTCAATAAAGTAATTATTGAAAACATGCAGCTTTATTGTGGTTGACGTCAAAACTGGTCCAGTAATTAAAGGGTGGACATCGCTTGCTAGAACAAAACAGTCTGCATACTGCAGGTGTCACTCCAAGGGTGTGACTTTATAAACTTTCCTGTTTTGAGTGAATCATACAAAGAAATGTTTCAGGAGTTTTCCTTTACATAACAACACATTGTCATCAAATGGACACCATTTGCAGATGCAGCTGGCCCAACATTAGATGCTGGGAAGAAAATGTCTGCATCAGAGAACGTATCACTGAATTTTCCAGTAATGTTACAGTTTAAAAAATATTTGAAAAGATTAAAAAGTATTCAGTTATTAGAACAATAATTGCACTGAATGATACAAATTATGACGTCAGTTATTGTCACAATGTGTTTTACATCATCCTTTCAAAAGAACCTAAAAAACGGCTGAGTAAAACAGCATTTTATGCCCACTGTAATTAATAATTTAAAAAAGCACTAAACGTATAATAGGGTGATTCAATAAAGTTAACATTAACAGATAAGGCCTGATCTTCTTCCAACATCTTGCAACAAAAATTGCACACTCTACCTCAAGAGAAGCATTTTTTCTGCTTTTGCATATGTTAGCATTCTAGAGCCAATGCTTTACTCTCTCGTTTAAGTTTTAGGTCAATCAGTTTAGACATAATTCATCTCAGAAACTTTGTCAGAAAAAAACTAACAATAACGTTGCTCAACATTAAAGCGAGACTTCAATGAGACATTTTGGTTTTAACACAATCAAACTTAAACTCTCAGTACTTAGATACTTTTCATTACGTCAAAATGCTCTTGTCTAAAATACATGAAGATAGAGTTTTTGGTGATATGACACTTAATTTTCATTATTATGATACACAATTAAGTACCTGCTCTTGATTTATATAAAGTCTTTGCTTCAGTGGTAATTAGCACCAGTTTAGCCAACAAACTGTTAGGATCAAGGATCAATTTTTGCAGTTATTGACATGTGATATGCCGATAAACAGTCCATGGGTTCGAAACTGGTTGTAGCAGACTGTGTGGAGCACGAGGGCGTGCTTGGGAAAAGAGGGGGAGAGATGAGACAGTGTGGGTTCCTGTCACTATGCCTCTGACTGATCCAACGCATTCTCACTCCCAACTCGTCATATACTGATGCTTGGGCATGTCCCCTCAGTGTCACATATTGATGCGTCAGGTACACCCTTCTCGTCAAATATTGACGCGAAGGGTTCTCTCATTGCATCTTATATAGCCTGCCCTGTTAGTCTATCCTAACACTTTTGGGGTGATTAAACCTGAGTTTTTCCTAATTTACTACCAGCACCTGTTTTGTCCACATAAGTAGACAAAATTGCCTAATAAGTGTTGTAGGAAAAATCAATCACCTATTATTCTATATTACATATCTTTATTTGTCCCAATGACTTAATTATAAAATTATTCACTAAAGTCTTTCCAACTACAAGGCCATAGACAGTCTAGCTTATATGTTGTTTTGGGAAAAGAAATATTCCTTTTATAACAAGCCAGTTGTAGTTCTCATAACATCACATGTTGTCTGCTCACTATTTTGTTTGTTTTGATTCTGAAAAAACTTCAGACTTTAAGTTAGATTGTGGAAACTGTTTCAGACCACAACAGACCTGAACATCATGCTATGATTTTCTGTTTGTTCTCATTTCTTTGCAAAGAAAGGAATAAATACCGACTGAGTGAAAATGTCGATCGATCTCTTATTTTTTTTAACTAGATGCCTAATACTTTTTTCTCACGATATAAGTAATAATGAAGTATTTTTAAATACTGTTAATATGAATATTCGTGTCTTGAAGTTAAGTTGTGTTACCTTAATAATATTTCATGGAAATCTTACTCTGATGTTTAAGAATAATTAATAGTTTTTTATTATTATTCCTAAAAAGATAGTTCACATACATTATATTTAGTCTAAATGTTAATTAAAAGTTCAGTGAAAGAGTAATATGTTGACTCTGGAAACAGCATAAATAATCAGTAGCACAAAAGCTTGTCTGTAGGTGTAGTTTAAAATATAATATAAAATTTTGCAGAAATAAATTCAGGTCTTATTTTCTTTTTCAGCTGTAATAAATCACATTTCATTATGTTATTATTACAGTTTTATATAATAATTTACTGGAAAATGTTTTTTTATGCTGCAATGTTCAGGTAATCTTGGGTGTATGACGCAGTACACAGTGTGACAGTACATTACTCTGCTGGAATGTAAAATATCTGACACACACATCCAACCTCTGACATCAAGACACATCCACTGCATAAGTAACACCTCTCTATGAAAATTTAGATTCCTTTCTATTAAGTGTGAACATTTATATATCATGGGGAAAATATTAGGTGTTTGTATTTTTAAAATATTGTGTTGCCACCGGACACATGCTGATCTACCATTGACAGACTAGGTAGCCATCTTTTGCACAATATGGTAATGTTTTGAATTTCATTTTTAAAATATTTAAATACTTTTTAGATTAATAAATCTTCAGTATTTTTCATATTATAAGTGAAACTTTATAATTCACAATCTTATTTTCTGAAAGTGTTTTGTTATGTAAAGAGTAGAACATGAAATGTTTCTTTACATGACTCAGTCAAAACAGAAAGATGTCAAACTTTAATAACAAATACATTTTGACTATAAGAAATTGGTTGACTATAACAAATTAAAGCTAATAAAAACATTTTTTATCAGAAAAAAAGATAAGGAACAATGATGAAAAACTTTTGGATATTTCTATTGGTTGCTGGTAAATAAGACATTAGAAACTACAATGTGTCATGGATGGATGGATGGATGGATGGATTTCATTGGGCTCAGATTGATTGATTGATTTCTTTCTTTCATTGGGCTCAATTTGATAAATTATTCTTCTAAAATCAAATCTAGGCATCCAGATGATGAACGTAGCTACTCAAACTACAACTAAAGTGGTGCAAACAACAACCACAACTGCCACAACTACTAATACAGCAGGTCCAACAACAACAGATGCTCCGACCACATCCACAGCTCCTGCAACAACTACCACAACTGCTCCAATAACAACCTCAGCTGCTTCAACAACTTCCTCATTGACAGATGCAGCAACTACAATTCTAACAGCTACAACTTCACCCACAACTACAACCTTTTCAATTCAGTGACATATAAAGGAAGTTTCCTTTTGATCACACCTGTAATTACAGCAGCTATTTTTAACTGAAGGAACAATTGTTAAATGCCAAAAAAGTCTACAAACTTTTCCTTGTTTATTAGAATTTATTTATTTAACTTTTTTATTTTGCAGAGTATTTCTGCTTGAATTTAATCCTGATATGCATCCAGAAATATCAAACTATTTATTTATCAGAGACTTTTAATTAATTACCTAACCATTAACTATTAATTAACTTTATGTCTCTTTTAAAATATAAGATGTATTTTTTAACTAGAAGCATTCATACAGAACAATACTTAGCACATTAAAGATTCAAGCAAATATTTCCCACTGTTAGTAAATGTTTTCTGAAGATGTAATCCAATTTGTTATGTGTTTGTGTATAAGAATATGATGAAATTGGTTATCTTAGTTTCTATTTATATTATGCAGTACAAAGTTAAACATTAAATGTCTTGTACATATAGCAATAAAGAATAACTGTTAATTGTCCAGGTTTAATAGGTGTTTGTGTGACTCATACTAGTTGATAAAAAATGTATTTCTACAATCCTTATCTAAGAGCTACAGAAGACCATCAATCTACCCTAATATCATGATTCCTTTCAGGATCAGTGGGAACTGTAGTATATCATTGAATTTACTAAAAGAGAAGGAAAATTAAACAATATGTCAATTATAAAATTATATAACGCATAATAAAGTAAAATTCCCAAGAGAACTTCATTTTAAAATTTTGTTTTCATAGAAGTTGGCAAATAACTCAGTATAAAATTAAAATATAATTATCATGGGGAAGCAAAGACATTGCAAGATCCAGGCAATTGTGCTTGTGTGCTGAAAAGAGCCACCTATGACTAGAACACTTGTATTAGATAAGAAGTACTTTTAAACTTACAAAAGAGCTGCATAGCCCTCACAACAATACTGATGATAATAGCAATTATTATTCTTATGATGCAGATGTATGATACAAACTTCCTGTAATACACATTGTAAAATGGGTGGAGAGCTTTGTGCACCGTGCAGGACTGCGCGCACCTAACACTTAGCAGACAGCATATAACAAAAGGAAAAGCACAGTCCATAGCAAACAAACCAGCTTTAAGTAAACATTTAGTGTGTGCTATTTGATCTTTTACTGATGGATTTAAACTTTAGGTTTGCATATATATGATGCAATACTTTATGAATGGGATGCATGCGGTATTAGGTTTTTCAATTTACCACCTCGTTCCTTATGCAGTGTGATTTTAACCCAATTACTATAAAGCAATATTTGAAAAGACGCCACCTGCTGGTCCTTACAGTCATAAGGATACAGGTTGGTACAGGTTTTATCCAACAAAAAACTGAAGTATAGTCATGTAACTTGATTTGCACGTAATGTCACTACTCAATAAGTGGAGAAAGCAGTTTTCACCAAGAAGAAAGGCATGCTAAGGAATGATTTATGGAAATAAAAATGAGGACTACAGGGAGGGAGAGGAGGACAGAAAAAAATTAACAGCAAAATTAAAACAATGCAGAAGATATACAGTAACTCCTGGAAGTCTCCTTCTGCACCTGCCTGAAAGAAGAGGAAAAAGGATTAAAAAAAAACAGACTGCTTATAGCTAGCAAAAACATATGATGAAAAGTACATCAAACCACTAAAGTGGCACTTTTAACAGATAGTGTAAATTCAATAATGAAACATATGTCTAATGCCTGGTTAAAGGTTATTTATAAATTGTAGCTTTAGTGTTGTAAATGGGTCTCAAAATAACACTTCTATTTTTTTAATCAGTGTGACTGAATAAAGCCAACAGTAAGCCATTGTGTTTGTGATTTGACTATTAATCTGAAAAGATGTTGATTTTACATACATCATTTAGGCCTTTAGAAAATGCTACTCATGGGTTTAAAAATACCTCTCTAGGGTATTGATCAGGGTTAAAACATTGGTCCAAAAAAATTCAAGAAGCAAGTTGCAAACTGGATAAAACTGCAGGTATCTGGAAAATCTTCATTTCTTATCTGGATGACAGTCTCTGTGACAGGCAGATACCAACCATTATTTAACATAAAAAAACAAACATTTAAACATGCATATTAGCTGGATCAAATATGTTTCCAATATTTTTTTCACAAACATTTAAAAAAATTCAGTAAAACAAATTTGCGGACACATAAAGATTTACTTTGTATGACACATCAACAAAAACATTTTCTTATTCTTCTCTGTAGTAATGGAGCATAGTAATTTAGCATAGTAATTTAGCATAGCGTTTATTTTATAGCACATTCTATTATTTAAATTACTTTTTTATTAGATTTGTAAGACGTTAATAATAGCTAAACTCAATGATGTGCACTGGCACATACAGAGGTATCAAGGTTCTGAGCTTCAGCTGTTGCATTGGTTGAGAACAGAAACAACAGAAAAATGTTTTTTGGTAACAAAATTGTTCAAGGTTTTTTTTTCCAGAATAAAATAAACATAAACAGGAGAGTCAAAAGATCCAACTTGCTTGAATTCAAGAATAATGTTAATGTTACACAATTTACGATTTTTCAGGACGTAGCCTAATCATCAGGGCTATTCTGTAGATATTCCAATAATGTCATGAGGACATGTAATCAAGTATTTGCAGTGTTCCCATTTCGAAAACAGGAAAAATCAAATGACCTTCATGAAGAAAAGACGTACTGACATTTATTTAAGACAGGATAAACACTTTAAAAAAAGATACACGTAATTCTTCCTTATAGGGCTATTATGTAGATAGTCTAAGGCTGTCATCATATCCAAGCATTTACAATAGGGAAGGCTAATGAACAGTGTTGTAACTACCTTAAGTTTTTCAGAAACTTTTAATTCTAATACTCTAGGCCACATGAATCTAAAATAAAGGGGGGAGTCTGAGTTTAATTTCCAATTTTATTAAAATGTCCTGATGAAATCCAATAAACCAGGAAGAAAAATCTGTAAAGGATTGGGTAGAGTTGGTCCTCAGGATATGTTCATCCTTGTTGAAACATCTCATCTCTTCTGTGAGAGACTTTTGCGGTGCTTATGAGTTACAGGTAAACTAAGCCTTATAAGCAATACTTTTGCATACTGGATCAACAATTTTCACTGTTGTCTTGTTGATCTACTATAGAAAGGTACTGCTGATTTAGTTTACCCCTGCAACATAAGTCTCTCAGAAAAGAGAAAACAAAATCAAAGGACATTCAACATTTTTATAACTTAAAATACCTTTATTTAAAAAAAATTTGCAGCTAGATTTAATAGTAAAACAATAATCAATATCAAACAGTACAAAACACTCTTTGTATATTAAAATAAAAAACAGGGTTTTAAGAAGTGTGATGCACTGGGAAGACTATTTCAAACATGTAGTTTCATTGTCTTTGACATCAAAACATGTTCAGTAAATAAAGTGTAGACATTGCTTTCAAGAACAAAACAGAGAACATACTGCAGGCGTCACTCCATGGGTGTGACTTTAATAACCTTCCCGTTTTGACTGAATCATAAAAGGAAACATTTCAGGCGTTCTCTTTTACATAACAAAACATTACCATCAAATGGGTACTATTTGCAGATACAACTGGTTAAATATTAGATGCTGGAAAGAAAATGCCTGTGTCAGAGAACGTATCACTGAATTGTCAATAGTAAATGGAAACAGCATTATATTTTTCTACTTCAATTCATATTTTTAAAAAAAACACTAAACACATATAAAACTATGTGATTCTGATTTGATTTAATCTTCCAAAAACATCTTACGATTAAAAAAAATTGCACATGCAGGCAAGCTTTTAGGTATTCTTCTTGTATTTTTAGCTCTCTACAGTCACACTTAACTCTGATTTAAGTTTTAGTTTAGAAAAAGTTAATTACTGAAAATTTGTATTTTAAAGAAAAAATCCTTTTTAGCTTACTAAAAAATAATGTGCAAAACTTCAATAAGGCATTTTCATTATAACATGGTTGAATTTAAACTTTAATGCATGAAAATTCACATTAATAGGTTAACATTAAACAAAATTCAACCTGTTTGGCTAAAATACATGAAGATAGAGCTTTTTTTAACATGACATTTAATTCTCATCAATATGATACACTATGAAGATATAGATGAAAATTGATGTAACTGAAAAATCTTACAAAAGCTTTAAACATGTAATATGTAGTACATGTAATAATTTAGTTTTTCTAGATCTGTGTGAAACTGCTAAGCTAGAATGTATTAACCCTACAAGAAATAATCTGTTTAGTGATTCTGCAAATCTGTGTTAAAATACATGAACAATTAATCTATATCTTTCATTGTTGTATTGAAAGGTCACTTGTTTGAACAGTGTACTTTAGGTGAAATTAAAGAAAAAATGAA
This sequence comes from Jordanella pulchra, assembly GCA_034780135.1. NCBI lineage: Eukaryota > Metazoa > Chordata > Actinopteri > Cyprinodontiformes > Cyprinodontidae > Jordanella > Jordanella pulchra. The sequence continues at coordinate 3,015 of JAUZNJ010109349.1, read as the reverse complement.
CAGAAAAAAAAAAGAGTAAACCTAAGTCATGTTCAAAACTGAAAGAAATGCTGCTCAACCAGTCTCGGGCAGATCAGATAGAAATATGTTTGTCCGGTAGCCACACCTAAGATAATGCATTATTCGCTTAATTGCTGTGTAATTTTCACCTTTGCGTGCACCTGACGTCACAGCACCTGCTATTGATGTATATAAAGCCTTTGCTTCAATGGTGAATAGTACCATTTATCAAGCAAACTCATAGGATCAAGGACCATCAGAAGCTCTGTCATATCATAGGCAGTGAAGGCTACTCATCAGACAAAACCTGTAAGTACTGTATTTCAACAATTACATTATACATTTTATTATAAGGGATTGCTGTCGAGCGAATGAGTACAATGATGCAATCAGCAAATTTTCCTCGGATAGAAAACTTGAGCGAATCTGACTGTATGATCTGGTGTTAAATTAAATGAGTTGAATGTATATATACATTTTGAGTTCTTTTAATTAATAATGGTCATTGGGCTATGCACTATTCATAATGCTTTGAGGAACCATTTAGATTAGATGAAATCAGTTTTTTTAAAGAACTATTATTAATCCATAATTAAACTGTAACATAAATCGGATTTCAAAATCAAATGCTTACTCTGGAAAAAGGATCTAGTTCAAAGTCAGTAGCTTAATGCTATTGGTTTACCTTCTTTAGATGTAAAATTCTTTACCAATTGGTATTATAAGCCAAATTGAACTACTTTGTTATAATTAGAATAAATATGAACTGTGTGTTATTAAATTTAAATCTGTGTTTTTTATTATATAAATAAAATTGGAATTGTTTTTCTCAAAATGTCTTTTGATGACATTTGGTGGAAAGAGCAACAAATAAATAAAAACTGAAAATAAATGAATTAACATTGAGTTTAATAAGTACTTTTCTTACGCCTGCATTCTATAATTATGATTTTCTTTACTGAAAAAAACAAACCTTGATTGAATTCTGTTTCAGGAGATGATAAAATAGAACTTGAATAGACAATTAAAAATTATTAGTGATAATTAAAAATTGGAAAATGTGTAAAAAAATATATAAATTTTGTAATGACAGATATGTAAAATTAGAGTTAGAAAGAAATACAAGTAATATCCTAAATTGTATTTGCAAGTACAACTGATGAAATTAATATTTTATTAAAGATAGGGAATAGGTTGACTATAACAAATAAAAGCTAATGATTTTTTTTTCAAAAAACAGAAAACAAGCTAAGGAAAAATGATGAAAAACCTTTGGATACTGCTACTGGTTGCTGGTAAGTAAAACATTAGAAACTACAATGTGTCATTGGATGGATGGATGGATGAATTTCTTTCATTTGGCTCAGATTGATTGATTTCTTTCTTTCATTGGGCTCAATTTGATGAATTATTCTTATAAAATCAAATCTAGGCAGCCATATGATGAACGTAGCTACTCAAACTACAACTACGGCGGTGCCAACAACAACCACAACTGCCTCATCTACTAAAACAGCAGGTCCAACAACAACAGATTCTCCGACCACAACCACAGCTGCTGCAACAACTACCACAGCTGTTCCAACAACTACCAGTGCTGCTCCAACAACAGCTGCTCCAACAACTACCACAACTGCTCCAACAACAACCTCAGCTGAAACAACAACCATAGTTGCGCCAACTACAGTGGCTCCATCAACATCGACAGCTGCTCCTACAACCACCACAGCTGCTCCAACAACACCAACAGCTTCCCCAACAACTACCAGAGCTGCCCAAACTACAACAACTGCTGCTCCAACAACACCCACAGCTGCTCAAACAACAACCACAACTGCTTCAACAACAACTACAGCTGCCCCAACACCTACCACAGTTGCGACAACTACAGCAGCTCCATCAACAACAGCTGCTCCAACTACCACAGCTGCCCCAACTACAACTACTTCAGCTCCAATGACAACCACAGCTGAAACAACAACCACAGTTGTCCAGACTACAGCGGCTCCATCAACAACAACAGCTGCTCCTACAACCACCACAGCTTCTGCAACAACAACCACTGCTGTTCCAACAACAACAGCTGTTCAAACAACAGCCACAGTTGCCCCAACTACAGCGGCACCATCAACAACAGCTGCTCAAAAAACAACCACAACTGCTCCAACAACAACCACAGCTTCCCAAACAACTACCACAGTTGCACCAACTACAGAGGCTCAATCAACAACAACAGCTAATCCAACTACCACAGCCTCCCCAACAACTACCACAGCTGCCCCAACTACAACTACTGCAGCTCCAATGACAACAACAGCTGAAACAACAACCACAGTTGCCCTAACTACAGCGGCTCCATCAACAACAGCTGCTCCTACAACAACCACTGTTGTTCCAACAACAGCTGTTCAAACAACAGCCACAGTTGCACCAACTACAGCGGCTCGAACTACCACAGCTATCCCAACTACAACTACTGCAGCTCCAACAACAACCACAGCTGCTGCAACAACTACCTCAGCTGCTCCAACAACTACCACAACTGCTCCAACAACAACCAGAGCTGCCCAAACAACTACCACAGTTGCACCAACTACAGAGGCTCAATCAACAACAACAGCTAATCCAACTACCACAGCCTCCCCAACAACTACCAGAGCTGCCCCAACTACAACTACTGCAGCTCCAATGACAACCACAGCTGAAACAACAACCACAGTTGCCCCAACTACAGCGGCTCCATCAACAACAACAGCTGCTCCTACAACCACCACAGCTGCTGCAACAACAACCACTGTTGTTCCAACAACAGCTGTTCAAACAACAGCCACAGTTGCACCAACTACAGCGGCTCCAACTACCACATCAATCTCAACTACAACTACTGCAGCTCCAACAACAACCACAGCTGCTGCAACAACTACCACAACTGCTTCATCAACAACCACAGCTGCCCAAACAACTACCACAGTTGCACCAACAACCACAGTTGCCCCAACAACAGTTGCTCAGTCA
>JAUZNJ010109338.1:0-20254 GCA_034780135.1 Jordanella pulchra | reverse complement strand
TCGCTGGATTCCCAACGCTTTGGAAATGGCTTTATAACCCTTTCCAGAGTGATAGATCTTAATTACTGTCTTTCTCAATTCTTCCTGAATTTCTTTGGATCTCGGCATGATGTGTATCTTTTAAGGATCTTTTGGTGGACTTTACTGTGCCAGGCAGCTCTTATTTAAGTGATGTCTTGATTGAAAATAGGTGTGGCAATAATCAGGCCTGGGTGTGGCTAGAGACATTGAACTCAGGTGTAAAAACCACTTGTATATTTTAACGAGGGGGGCAATCACTTTTTCACACAGGGCCATGATGGTTTGGATTTTATTCTCCTTTAATAATAAACACCTTAATTTACAAATTGCATTTTGAGTTTACTTGTGTTGTCCTCGACTATGTGTTGTTTATATTGGTTTGATGTTCCAAAACACTTAAGTGTGACAAACGTCCAGAAAAACTGGACATGAGGAAGGGGGCAAACACTTTTTCACACCACTGTATATGTCGGCCTGAAGCTTAAATCCTGCAGATTTTCAATAATAGGATAAAGCACTTCTAATCTCAGAAAAGACATGCAGATATTGCTTTTTTAAATTAAACATAACCTTTCCTTTTTGTAAGCGTTGCAGATATTCTACATGAAAATTTTACAACACAATCAATATGGGAAGGTCCTGAGCAAATAAAATGTTTTACAGGGATTCAACCTGAAAGATGGAGGAAATGTGTGCAAGGCAATGACATTTTATCTCGTAAAGGAAGGGCAAGTCATTTCTAAGTTGTTTTTATGATTTCCAGTGAATTAATGATTTTCAGTCTCCATTTAGCCCATAATTTTTTTTACCTCATCCAGCGTTGTTCACTCTAACTTTAATTTAGTTTTATCAGTTAACTGTTCTTTTCAATAAGATACAGCCCCATTAAGAGGTGAAAGGATCAAATCTTTTCGTTTTTGTACTTTGATTTGTCATGTATGTTCACATTTAACAGCAGTTCTACTATGAGATCTCCTTTTAAAATTTTCTTTGAGGATTTATAGAATTAAATAAAAAAATGCAAGTACATGCTCATAATCCTCTTTTACTCCTTTGTTTCCTTAATCTGTAGGACTTTTACCCATCACTAGGTGGTGTCACCGTCTAATTCATGGTGTTCGTCCTGTGGAGCACTTCATGCTTCATGCTCTGGGCCTGCTTCACTGTTTCGTTCCTTTATGCAAATGATCCGTCTCGCCTGCTTCCATTTTGTCTGACCATTGTCCCCCCACCCCACCCGGCGGAAGTCCCAGGAGAATATGACCCCCTCTCCAAAGGACCGATGTGTGTGTTTGTGTCAGAGCTGTCACCTCCAGACAGCACAGAACATGGATGTGGTCGGGCAGTAGAGCAGATGGGTTGACGGACTGCTCCCATCAGTGTGTAAACACACCGACACACACTCCGGCCTGGAGAGCAGCTGCCCCCCCCGCCGCTGTCTCCTCTTCCTCCCCTGGATTAGATGCATTTCGCAGTCAGCCAGGAGCTGAGAGGTAAACAGTGGGGCTAATTGCTTTGACATACTGCTCTTTGTTTTGGCCTCCTGGTGCTAATCAAGCACCCGCCTAATAAGTCTGCCTGGCAAGGAAAAACAAAACAAAAACAAAACAAAAAACCCACTCAGGCTGGGAGGAAGGACGAGGCCTGCTCCGTGTTTGCAGGTCCAGGTTTGCTCATCACTCAGTTTCTCACACCGCTGCTGAGGCTGGCAGCGCCCCGCTCAGGTGTGAATCTATTTATCCTCATTAACAAGCCTCTCCCCAAAGTCAGCCAATTAACACGCGGCTCCTAATGAAGCCATTAGCTGTCAGATGAGGTAGAGGCAGCGCCTGTCATCAGTCCACTCCGTACGAGTGTGTGTGAGAGTGTGTGTTGCTAATAAAAGCAGGGGAATTAATGGAGTGAGTGTGTGTGATAATGAGTTAATGTGGAACAAGCAGGACGAGCAGTGATCAGCCCTCTGTTTCAAATGAAGATATCAGACACAGTGATTTACTCACTGTGAGCCACAAACAACCTCGGCTCCCTGTGTGTGTGTGTGTGTGTGTGCGTGTGTGTGTGTGGTGGGGGGTAACAGACGTGCTGGCAGTCTGGCGACAGATCTCCTCTAAACATGCTGGTTAGATATGTGACCTCTTAATTTGCGGGCGTGCAGCCGCGTGTGTCCACCTAACATCAGAACAGAACGTGCGGCCTCAGAAGAACAAACTGTAGTTGTCACTTTGGGTTCCCTAATGGAGCGATCACGATGCGCGCGCGCGGCGGCAGCAGTGTACTTCACTGATTGCGGGGACGCGCGCGCTCCCAGGCAGCTGCTCGTCTGACGTGGTTACACTGCAGAGCGGCGATTTCATAAAGCTTTCAAGGTTTTGTTTCAACCAAAAAACAGTAGTGGATGATTGTTAAAATGAAGTTAAACTTTACAAACAGTGGAACTAAAGAAAACATTAGTTCTGAAGTAATTAGGGGAAAGTTAAAGCATAAAGTTTTGAACGTCTTGTTGGGTACTGCTAAATCCTTCATTAGAAAGTAGAAAGTGTTTAATATAGCTGCAAATATACACCGACAAGGTTGTTTGGCCTAAACTGACAAAGTTCTTGAAGTAGAAACATCCACAAGAGAAGCAGATCGGTCAGACAACGGGTCAGAGCCTGTTGACACAACAAGAAAACCATGGCATCAAAGTCTTGGGTGAGAGAATGGTTCAAAATGAACAGGTAACCAACAGAAAAAACTTACAAATACTTGTAGAAAATTGAAATATCAAAGGAGACTAAAAGAGAAAACAAGACATTTATGAGCATGAAGGAAGGTTGCATGTAGTGTTTACTTCAAGTGCTAAAGCAGAGTATGAAATGGACAGAAGGTTTGTTTGATTTAAAGCAGGGGATATTTCATTCAATTAATTTTATTTATATAGTGCCAATTTACAACACATGTCATTTCAAGGCTCTTTGTGAAAACAGTTGAATCAAATCACACAGTCAGATTGGTTCAAAGTTTTCTAAGGAAAACCTGATTTCCTAGACTCTATGATTGGACAGCAATCCCTCAAACTGAGCATGCATGTAGCAACAGTGGAGAGGAAAAACTCCCTTTTAACAGGAAGAAACTGGATTTGTGTTAATCCATCTGGACGTTTTTGTCATAATGGGTTTTTAGACTTAACCCAAATGCAGAAAACCACAGGAGACAACAGATGTTTTAAAGGTTTATTGAAGGATCTAACAAAGAAGCTAGATTGAATCTTCAACTCAGAGCCTAAGAGTCTTTGGTTCGCAGAGAACTTGGTTTGAGATGTGAGTTTGTAGGAAGGAGTGATTTCTGGGAGTGGCAACCTGTGAGTGATGATCCACGGTGTTGAAGAAGCGCTGAGAAAGAACTGAGGAGGATTCAGCACTAATCCCTCAGGGCTCCTTAGAAGAATCAAGCACCTTGAGAGACAGGAAAAAAAAGATTTAAAAATCGTTCTTTGACACATAGAGATCGAAGTCTTAAACTGGAGGGCACTAAATACCATAGTAGGCAAACACTCAGACGTCAAAGTACCAGCAGTCTACGACATTTAAACCCCACTAATGATCAGATAGGAAACAGCCCTGAAAAAAACCCCTCCCAACATAGCCGCAGGCTCCATCTAGTGGCAGAACAAGAAAAAAACACACAAGAAAAAAACACCAAATCCCAGACACTGACAGTTTTTCTAAACTCTTGCTGCATCAACCGAATCCAGATCCAGTTGAGGACATCCCACTTTCCCCTGGGCATCTACACCTCCGCGTCACACAGCTCCACAATTATTATCATTATTTTCTCTTCTTATTCTTTGCAGGTAATTCTAAATTTAACACAAAAAAAACGACTAACAGCCAAAACAAGATGGGTAATGAAAAACTGATATGCACATTATCTTGAACATATCATCCATACGGTAAAGCACGGTGGTGGCAGCGTCATGCTCTGGAAGCTGGCCAGAGATGATGGGAGCTAAACAGATTTATCCAGGAGGATAAACCTGTTGAAAGTTGCCAGAAATCTCACCCTGCAGCAGGACGTCCATCCTGACCACACAGCCAGAGCTACAATAGAACATATATAGATCATATTGTAGACATATGCTGGAATGTCCTAGTCCAAGTCCAGACGTGAATCACACTGAGACACAACCTAAATTAACTGGCAAAGAATGATAGTCTCAAAGATAATTCCAATAAGATACATCAAGCTGGTGATGGGAAAAGGTTTAAGGGTCTGAACCCTGTTTAAAATGCTCTATAGATATCAGAGCTCTGCAGACGTCCAAGCTCCACACAGGTGGGAAACCTGAAACTTAAAAAGAATCTCCTGATTTGATTTCCCCGGTTGTATCACTTTGATTTGTATCTATTTCTCTGACTTTCTCTGACCTTAAAGCTGCTGGACCCCGTCAAAAGATGCAAACTGAGGATGTGAGATTGATTTTAGACTTCACCATTAATCCTCCAGCCCAGCTTCCCTCCCCCCCGCCCCCTTCACTGCTTCCTTTCCTCCACTTGATGCAGAGCCAATTCTCTGCTGATGCATTATAAATACCAAAACCAGCTCCTCTGCCCTCAGGTCAGTTACCAGGTTTGGTTTTTATCCACCATGAAGCTGATTTTATTCTCCGAACATTAAAAAAGAAAAAAGCTAAGAAAAGCACAGAGAAAAGTGCATTAATCACGCTCAGCAACAAGTGCAAAAGTCTTAACTAGAACTGCATGTCTCTGCAGCTTAAACAGGTGATTTATAACGAATATTTGAATCCTAATATAATCAAGGTGTCAAATTTAACCCAAATTAAATGTATAAAAACAAGTTTAAAGCCTTGGAAGGATTTACTGTCTCACATGAATGATATTGCTCTGATTTTCTGATTTTCTGTTTGGAGAGTTAATGCTATTGGATGTGTAACAGCTGAGCTTCTCCAGACACCATTAATGTTCTTCGCTTTTGTTGTTGATTTTTTTTATACAAAATGTAAGATTTATTATCTAACGATTTAATGCAGAAATGAGTAAAACAGCTTGAAATACGTCTTTTCTTTAATTTTAAGGAAATTTAATTTCCTGTTAGCTATTTGTGGTTGAAGGGAACCCCCCCCCCCCAAACAAAAAATATTTTAGGTTCAATGGTGTGGAAAATATTTGAAAACAAATCAAGTGATTTCCCTTCTATGATAACAAGTATGTTTATCAATAAATCAAAATGTGGAAAATCTAAATTCTTTAAGATGTATTATTTAGAAAACTTTGGAACAAAACAAAACACATCATCTACATGTATTAATAATATAAACGGTTTTATTTTGGATTTAAGAAAGGCTGCAGCTCTCAGGAGCCACTGTTGGCCCAGGGAACCCATGAGGTTTTCTATTACCTCTGGAAGTCTGCAGAAACCATACTCGCTTAATAATCAGACCCTATGGAAACTTTCAAATTGATAAATTCATTTGTCCACAAATTAGTACCTCTTTTGAATCAATACATTATATTGATTTATTCAACTTTTGTGTTATGTATTTCTTTAATTATTTTTAATACTATATACTTCACACCAAACCAGGATACCAAACCCGATCCCATACTCAGGCTTTGAGACATATAACAGCTGACACTCATCACCTTAAAGCAGAAATACAACATAGGGCACATGAAAATACAGCAATTATTACTTTGTCCTAGAAAATGTTTAATGAGCATTTGATCATAAACACTTGAAAACCTTTCAGCTGACTCCTTCGTTGTTTCAGAGCTGCTCCGCTCAGTAAACAGACTCTGTGCTTTGCTCCTGTCTAATTGAATAGAAATTGGATGTTGTCTGTCCTTTCTTTGACCTCCTATTTTACTGGTTTTACTGTAAACATTACTTTACATTGGCTCCCCACTGGCTCACTGCTCCATCTTTGTTGATATTTCACCTTACTGTGTCTCTATAGCTCAGATTAGATGTTTTTGGGAAAAAAGAAAAGTTTTGAGCAGGTTGCAGACCTGCTTGGTTAGACCACATTTAAATGCAACAATATGCTTAAATCGGATGCAACCATGAAAACGGGGTTGATTCAGACTCGGTGAGAACAGCTCTGCCTCTCTGCTGCTGCTGCCCTTTCTGATCATCAGTCACTGAACATCTGATTCAGGCTCAATTATCTGTTGGAGAGCAGAGCTGAGTCATACAACTCCAAGCAAAAAAAAAAATTAGCTGAAGGTTATCATTTCATGCCTCTGAAGTGTGCTTTCATCTTTCACCTGTTCTTGTTTTCCTCACGGTTCTCTCAAGTCAATCATTTTTCCACTGGTGAGTGATTCACACAGAGAGGCTGGTTGCTCTTTAAACACATTGTCTTGATGGTTATGGTGGAGGTTTCATTTTATTTTATTTTTTCTCTCTGTGTTTCAGACCCAGGCTGTGTTGGAGATGGAAGAGGCTCAAGGATACTGCAGTGCTGCCCTGGACCTTGGCTTGCTTTGCTGTTTCCTCGGCTCTGCCTCCTCTCCCTTCCAGGGTCATGTTGTTTTGGTTTGTCTCCCACTTCTTCCACCCTGAGAAATCCCGGATTATTTCAAACTAAAACAGATGGATGGAATCAATCAGCCATGCTTTTACTTTTCTCTTCTTCTACATAACCGCCCTCTTTCACCTCCACCCTCACACCCTGTCTCTGTGTTTCCCCCACCCCCCTCTCTCAGGGCTGCAGACTGAGGAGATGCATAAATTCAGACACATTAGTATTCCAGTCAGGCTCTCCATTTCAAGGCAAGGCCTAGCACCCTTCCGCCTTTCCTCCTTTCCTCTCCTCTCCTCCACTCTACCCTCTTTCTCTCCTTCTTTCAACCCTTCCCCTCCTCTCTTCCGGATCTATTTTTGAATGATTTAGACAGTCCCGCATCCACGGGTCGACTTCTTCCCAACACCATCCTTGAATTATTTTTAGCCAGCATCTTTATTTATTTATCTATTTATGTAGATTCTGTCTGTTTCGTCCTTGCACGGCCAATTATAAACACAGCTGTAGTCTTTGAAATGAGATGCGTCTGCTTCTGATCGTGTGTGTGTGTGTAAGTGTGTGTGTGTCATTGTGTTTTTTTGCTGTCAGACTCAGCAGCCCAGGCGATAAATCACGCATGTCTGATTGAGGAGGGCAGAGGGCCCGGACAATAACATTTCAGTGGGCAGCAAGAGAGGAACGTCTGAGATTTAGCTGTGACCAAGGTCCCATCCAACCGCTGGAAAATTTTACAGCTGCTCGTCATCTGAAGGTTTTACCTTTAAACAGCTCAGAGTCTGTGTCTGCGGAGAGAAATATGGAGCTTATATGAACACATAATAAATAAATGTGTTCAACCTAAAATCTTCTGTTTGAAATTTTCTTTTCTTTTTCTTTCAAAGAAGCAAATTAAAATATGTATATAAATTTATTGAGTGTTTTTTTTGTTTATTTCAATAATAATGATAATAACAATAATAATAATAATAATTTGCCAGGCCTGGGACAATTTAAATGTCATTTTTTTAAATTCTGAAAATATGCACTGATTTCAAACTCTAAATAGACAATTAAAGCAACTCCTTTCTATCGATTTTTTTCTTTAAAAATATTATATTTAAAAGTTGAAAAGAGATGATTATTTTTAGTTGTCCTAAGCAGTTAAAAAATTGGAATGGAGCTGAAACACAATCGTGAACCAGGAGGAACTACTAATAAATAATAATAATGCTAATCCTGATAATAATTCCTTAGACATCCAATTCTCCTTTAGACAGTAAGCAATTGTATCAGGAAATTGTTTATTACAACATACATTGTTTATTTCAAAACATAATACAAGCTTTATACTGAAAATAAATAATTACTCCAGCTGTCATCGAAATTTTGGAATAAACGCGCCCAAATTGTTCCATCTTACTGAAAATATGGCTGTTTTTTTTGTCTTCTTTCTTTGTTTTTTTGTTTCAAAACATTGCTAATTAAGTGCATGAATAAACTAACATAATTTGCTTAAATTAATGACTCGAAAAGGGTAGATATATATAAAACTGTACAATATCGGAGAAAAATACTGAACCGAGTATAACAGGAATATTGTAGATTATAAAAAATTTTGGATACTGATCATACAGTAAAATTATAGGCAGGTGTCCAGCGTCGTTAACCCCCCCATCTTTTGAATTATTCCCGGCTCTGGTTGTCTCAGAGTCCACACACAGTTTCTATGGTCGGAATAAAAAAAACCAACAACGAAATAACGACTAGATGAAATAAAAACCCTCCAAGTGCTTTTATGTTTCAGGATCACTACATCTGATATAATGCTTGCATATGAATAAAAAAAAACAAATACAATTTTCCTGTAAAAATAGCAACAAATCAGTTAACCGAAAAAATGTTTTTTCTTTTTTTTGTTTTTGACGCCACTGATCATCCAAATGAAACACGGCATGTGTGGGGAGGAAAAAAGTCAAAACAAGACATCAGTTCCCATGTTAGCAATTATTATAGAGCTGATGGGAAATGGTGACACAAACCAAAGGCGCTGGCAGGTATATAATCAGGCACATTTTTGTATTTATATCCGTGATGGAGAAAACAAAGCGCTCCAAAAGGGATCTGAAATGCGATGCAGTAATGCCCTCATGACAGTTAGAAAAAGGACGAAGGCTGAGCGGGATTCTCTTATTGGGCTTCAGTGCTGGAGGAGGCTGCGGAGTCTGTACCGGGACAGGCGGCCGAGGCTGGAGGCTCGGCCCCCACCGCGCGCGCGTCCCTTCGCTCCAGAGTCTTTAACCGGGGGTCCCTCCTCACGCGGTCAGAGATCGTGGCACGAGGACGTGTCCCCCGCGCTCCCGCTGTGTGAGTAAGGTCCCTCGTGCGTCGGCGGGGGCTCCCCGGGCGGCGTCATCCTCTTCTCCTTCTGCCTCCGGTTGCAAAACCAAACGCGCACCACCTCCTTCTCCAGCTGCAGTGAGTCTGCCAGGGAGGTGATCTCCTGCGCTGACGGCTTGGGACACTTGAGGAAATGTGTCTCCAGGACCCCCTTTACGCTCACCTCGATGGACGTCCTCTTCTTCCTCTTCCTCCCCTGAGCTGCGATCTTGTCTATGCTGCTGGAGCTGCCCGTGGACGAGTCCGCCTCCTCCAGCCACTTGTTCAGCAGCGGCTTTAGTTTGCACATGTTTTTAAAGCTCAGCTGCAGGGCCTCGAACCTGCAGATGGTGGTTTGGGAAAACACGTTACCATAGAGCGTGCCCAGGGCCAAACCCACGTCCGCCTGGGTGAAGCCCAACTTGATTCTCCTCTGTTTGAACTGCTTGGCAAAGTGCTCCAGCTCATCCGAGGTCGGCGTCTCCTCGTCCGAGTGGTCGTGGCAGTGGTGCCCGCCGAGGTCGCTGTGCTCGGGGCTGAGAGTGTCCCTGAGGCCCGGGTGCATACCTTGGCCCTGTGGGTTGGCCGGAGGCGTGAGGCCACCGTGGTCCAGCATGCCGTTAACGGTGAAGCCCGTTTGGGAGTATATGTTGAGCTGCTGCCCGCTGGTGATGGAGGAGTTGTGGGACACCGGGGTCCCCCAGGCTCCAGGGTGGGTCCCGTGGTTGTTGTGGTGCGGGGAGTGATGCGCGACGTGCGGGGAGCGGTGATGGATGATGCCGAGCTGCAGGTCCTCTCTGCCGGGCTTCACGTCCTGCTGCTCCATGGAAGTAGACCAGGGACTGCCCTCAGACAGGCTGCTTGCCCACTGGTGCCCGAGGGGGTGCCCGTTGCTCTGGACGCTCTGCAGGTAGTCGCTCTGGAGCAGTTTCTGGTGTCCTCTATAGGGGCTCGCAGGCTGCATGGCCTGGCTGTCCGCGTGGATCATGGAGCTGGGGCTGAGCAAGGTGTAGGGGCTGGAGGCAGCTGTGGCCATGCTGGCTGCTGAACCCCACTAATGCTACTGAAGGGAGACAGCGGCTCAGCCTCTGACATCTCCCTCTCTCTGGAGCCCCTCTGCAGCCTGGCACTGACTGACAGCTCCCACCACCACTCACGCGCCGACAGGCCACACGCCTCCACCAATAACTGCCGCGGATACACAAGCCTCCGCCTCTGGAAGCAGAACTCTGAATGGAAAAGATGTTCACAGAAGCGATGGAACCGGAAGTGTGTCTCTGGTAGACTGGCTCTGGCTGTAGAGCGATGGGAGCGGAGCGCGGTTCCTGTTTATTAATTAAAGTTTCCAACTGATTTACGCGCGCCTTTATTGCTGCTCCCGTCACCCTTGAGCGCGTGCGGAGAAAGGGATTAAAGCGCAACGGCATTTCTTAGACGTGCCAGCACTTAAATTAGAGGGATCCAATCGAACCGAGAGCAGTTCTTACCTTTAATGATTAACTTAAAAGGAGAAGGAAATGATCAGGTGTTGGTGGTAAGATGGGCTTTGACGCACTTTCGCTCACATGTTACTTTATTCGTAAAAAAACATACATAAGAATGGAACAAATGTAGATTTTAGTGAATTATAATTTCCACCATGTGATTATTAAAATGAGAAATCATCCTGTTTGTCTTTGCACATATACATCTGCGAAGTGTGGGGCGTTTGTTCTTGTACTCCTTTTTAATTCAACACCAAAATCCAACAACTGCTATCACCTGAACAGCACATAACAGTTTAACCTAAACCTACCTCTTCTGTGGAACCTTCATCACCAAGAAGGACCGGGTCGGTCAGTGTGAAGCAGGCTTAGGTCATAAAATACAATTCAAAGCTTTAAACTTTAAAGCACTGTTTCATTACCCGAGAATGGAAAGAATAACGTACTACTGGGAAAAAACAACGACTATGTAAACTAACTGGCCGGAAAAGAAGAGTATTAAACACAGAAGCGGAGAACCAAGATGCACTTGGTAACACTAAAGGAGCTGCAGAGATTTAAAGCTCAGGTGGGAAGATCCGCCAGATCATTAAATTAATTAACTTTATTGGCAGGTGCGCAGAATCCTTAATTGCACCGTGGAACGTTCTTCTTCATGGACAGTGGAACTGATCAGGGTTAATGGGAAGATAGAGGCCAATCCTAGAGGAAAAGCGGTTCAAACACTTGATAAATGTTGCTGCTGTTCATCCTTCCAGCAAGACAAACGTGTTTAACACAAAGAGCTGCTGTTGGTTTAGACTTAGTCACGAACCTGTTAGAATGGAGCAGCCCTGATTCGAGTTTAAAGATTCTGTGACAATATTTGAAAATGTTTGCATACGGACATTTTCCTTTCAATATTAACGAGCTTGAGCTGTTTGACAAGATCGAAGGGTGAAGTTTTCATCTGTGGAAAGCTGACCAAATGCGTGGATGGTTCACAAAGTATGGACTCCAAAAGACTGAACACAACTCCTGCCACACCTTTCAGATATTTATAAGAAATCTTTTTAACATAATGCATCATTCAGTTCGATCGACCGCTTAGTTCTAGAATACTTTATAACAAAAATAATCGAAAAGTAAAGGTTCAAGATTGTACATTTTGTAGCAAGACTGCATTTTGGACTCATGCGACTTGCTTTGCTGCTGTTTCACTGATCACTACAAAAAGAAACCAGTAAGTTGTAGTTATTAATGCCAAGTTCCTCGCAGTTATTATGCATCACTTTTGCATATCTCCCAGCTAATACAACATGTGTGATTGTATTTGCCATTAGCAGGCAGCGTCACAGTCCCCCTTATTGGTTTGAAATTCCATTAAACATATTGCTGGAGCTCCCAGGTTAAGCTTGATTTAAATTTGCATACATTTTCATACATTTAGAAGAAATAAAAAGAAGGCTGCAGCAGCCACCAGAAAGTCATTAAAGAGCGCCTGGGTAGAAAGTAGAGAGAGAGGAAAGCCGCTGCGAGGAGACCGAGGCTTAGGCTGGAGACGAGGCCGGAGCAGGTGAGCTTCCTGAGCGGGGAGGGAGAGCAGGCTGGGCCGCTGGAGGGAGAACAGGCCGACCGGAGGACAGACAGGGAGGGAGAGGATGGAGCATGGTGCAGCCTGTATGGGTGGGAAATGAAAAGAGGGACGAATTGGATGGATTTTTTTTTTCTTCGTGCAGTTGTGCGTTAATTCTTTATATCCCTCCCTTTGATTTTGACTAAAAGTTGCTGAATATTTCATTTGAAAGGCAACGTTGTTCCACTGGCCTAGATTTGATGATCCGGGTTGTTTCGTTTGAAACATTATTGGATGAAAAAAGTGGCGGCGTTTATTGTAAACTTGTTCAATTGGTGGGAGCCGTTTTCAACGAGGGACCCACATTTTCATACGTGTCATATTTAATGATACGCCTCAGCGAATTGAATTTTGAAGACGGATTAAAATATGCACACCGAAAAATTAATTATGAAATGTTGCAATTAGACATTTTTGTGCAGGAAAATTTGGAAGAGAAAGGTTTATAGACCTACTTATTTTCTTCCTAACCAAAGATAAATCTGCGTTTGTTTTCTGTGCTGCATAAAGCAGGACTTGGAGGAAAGAGAGGAGGGGGTTGTCTCGCTCTCCATAGTCTAAGTTTCTAAGTGTAACAGATGCTTCTCTAGAAACGCTCCTTGTGCCGACTCCCTTTTATTCGTGTCGACATTTTTCTGCCGCCGAGCGCGTTTCCATAGCGAGGCGAATAAAAGGCAAATCCCCGCTCCGCGCCTCCAATAAAGGGCCCATTCACAGATAACCCGAGCCAGCCCCGCTACACTTGCAGCCTCCTCTCCATACAAGGTGCACATTACTGGCGAACAACTGAAACTAATGAGCTATCATTTCTTTAATTTCGCCTTTGTGGAGACGCTTGTTCGTGCTTGTTTATCACGTTTTTTGTTTGTGTTTGTTTGGCGGCTGAGGGTGAATTTTTAAATGATTATCTTGTGACTCAGACGGTTTACGGTTTATTTGTAGGAGAGTAAATAAACGAAACCATCCGCAATAAACTGTTCATCTGAACAAAGGCTGAGAACTGATCTGCTAAAACAATTAATATGCCAGTTATATGTTAAAATATAACTTACATAAATTCTTGTAACTTGCTGAATATAAATGATGTAAACTTATCAACTAAAGAACCAACATACATCAAATTTTAACCATAATTTATTACCTACTCCACAATAATTACTAAGATAAAACAACTAAAACAATTTTTTCCATTTTCAAATTCATAATTATATTTTTATTTAAACTTTGGATGCAGCCAACATTTGTCCATTCACATTTTAATGATCAAACGGCGTTAAAAAAACATTTGTAAAACCAATAAAAAGCAACGAATAAAGCTGATCAACATCAAATACACCTAATAAAATAAGGGATGAAACTCTTGAATTGACTGTTTCAGTAACTGATGTGTTCGAACCAGTTGCAGAAAACCTCCTTCACCATAACAGAACCCTGAGCAGTGGAAATATGTCATTTACACTTTTTACCATCAGGTTGAGAAATTAGTCAAAGAGCTATTTTGTGAATAAAACAATTGATAATACACTTTAAAATGTAATTATAATAAGGTGGCATGTAAACCTCCCTTAGTTCATTCACTGCCCCAGTTTGCTAGTTTGACATTAAACATTAATGCTGTCCTTAATCTGGCTAAAGATGACTTATTCTTAGTCCAAAACAGAAACCTTCTCATCCATAAGTCTAAACTACTGCTGATGTGATAAATTACCTCATAATATGGACATACCAGCATTACTGCACCCAATGAATTAGACTATTAGCTATTGAAAATAAAATCTTCAGTTTAAATCTAAATGAAATATTTCAGGCATCCTTCTACCAAAATGTGTGTGTTTTTTTTATTTCTTCAACAGCTTTAAAACGTTTAAATCAGAAATAACTGAAATAGCTACTACAGCTACTGAAATCCTTGTTTTAGCTACTTTGACTTTAGCATTTGCTAAACTAACTTAACTTGAATTCAAAGTTAAATCCTTTATTCAACACAGAAACTTTCCCAAACACGAGTCTTATAAAAGTTCTCAACTAAAGCTGATGTCTTTAAAGCTTATGGATCACAGTCTTCTACTGAAAAAAAAACAACAATAAGAAAAACATCTGACAAATCCAACATCTTCAGTAGGGATTTGTTAATAAAATGTCTAAAAATATTTTTGAACAAAACTTTATAAGGATTACATTTTTCTAAAACGTAATGGTTAGTAGTTAATCCTTCCCACTCTTTTTTCTAGAGAGGGCACAGTACCACCACCAGCCTTTAATGAATACTTCAATTAATATGATAAAGACTATTTAGTGCTTTAGAATAATTGTTTCACTATAATTATGATTCCGTTTTTAAGATTTGTCTAATGAAATTGCCTCTTGGCTGCAGATATTTTATATTATGTCAGGAAATGTAAATCTTTCAGTCCTGTTCTTAAGATAAACTAATATGTTTATAAGGATAAATGCAAGAAAGCTGGTTTTGGTTCATATTTCTAACTTTTCAGGGTTTGGTTTTTAGAGAAATCACAGTGATTTTAAAACTAGAACTAAAGTCTGATGTTTACTATGAAAATCCAAACATGCATTTACGTTCGGCTGGGCGTTTTCTGCTTCATTTAGTTTTTTGGTTTTGATGTTCCACCCTGCAGCTTCCAGCCCTGTGCTGCAGCTCACAGATAAATCAGGGTTTAGTCTGCTATTGAGAGCGCCTTGCACCTCAGGGCGGGACCTGTCACTTTCAGTGTCGTGACCTTTCTGGAAACTTTCCCCCATTCAGCCTAAAATCTACCCCAACAGTGCCAGACCACTTATTTATTTATTTACCTCTGTGGGACATAATTATATCATAATTCTTTTTTCCTTACCCCCAGTGAGTAAAACTGAAAGGTAGAATAAATATATACAAGTTTTCCCTAAAATGCAGATTTTCTTGAATGTTTTCTCTTAGAAACAAAGCAAAAAAAACAACCAAGATATGCCTTTGTCATCTCTCAGTCTAAACTAAGTTGTTCTGCAGGCTGCTAGACAGAAAAATCGATACTCCCATTAACCCGTGACGTCGCTAATAAAGGACAGCTCCAGCATGTCCAGACAGGGCAAACCCCTGCCTCACATCATTTCTGTGACAAGCTGTTTGTTTTTGCGATTAGCTTGACTCTAAAACGTCATTTAAAGTGTTGAGGAAAAAAGTGTCAAACACAGAAGTCCCATCTGCTCCTTTATGTGTGTGTGTGTGTGTGGGTGTGTGTGTCCAACAGAGATTATAAGAGGTGAAAAATAGTCTGGACAGTGCAGTGAGTGAATAATGAATGAAAGCTGGATGTATGTGTTTACTGTGCACTCTGCGTGCTTCATGGAGGAGCAGACACATGTGTGCATGAACATTGTGTTTATATACCACCAGTTTCAGACTTTTATATTTATTTTAAAAAGAATGTAACCCTATTTTTAATAATAAAGCTTTTGGTGTTTTATTTATATTACAGTTTTCCTTACATTGGTGGTAAAATGGGACAATCTATAATCTGTGAGATCCTACCTGGTAAAGGCCAGATACTTTAAACCTCATCAACAGAAGGTTTCTTCTTTTCCAGCATGGCTGTATTTAAGACACATGAGTCTCTGAAATGAGATTTTTCTACTTACCTGAAAAGCTTCCTTTTTGTTGGATTGTGATCTGGTAAACACGTTTTACTGGAGGATTAAAGTAAAGGAAATAAAAAAAAAACTAAAAACAAATGACAGGAAATAAAATGGAAAGAAATGAAAAAAAAAAACTAAAATGATATGTATAGCTTTCAGCTAGAAACTAGAAAAAAAAAAACAAACAGAAAACAAACAGCCTGAAAGAAAAAAAAAAGACAAATGAGGTTCAATTACTGTAAAACAAAAAACCCAAAGCAACACAATAGGAAACAGGAATAAGAATAGATTGAATGGAAATAAAACAAAAAAGATCAGAGAAACATGAAACATGTGGTAAATCCTACAATGAGAAGCAGTACGCCAACAAGCTGAACTACATGAACTTATTCAGAAAATTCAAAGAAGAAAAACCTCAGAACTAAGCAACAGATAACATAAAGTAATAATAATAATAAAACAAACTGTTTTACTGATTTATAGAAACTTTGCAGCATAAAGCTTGTTTGGGACGGATGCTAAGCCTATTTTTGAGGTTGCCTGAAAAGAATCGACCTCTAAAGACAAGAGTTCAGACACATCTTCAAATGAAGCTTCTGCTTTCAAATATAGCATCAGATTTGATTTATACAGAAGCTTCAATGCAACAACCAAGGTTTTCACTTAGTGATAAAATTATATTGCAAATCTGTGCATCAAATTGTTTTTTGTTGTGTAATTTTTGTTAGAGAAAGTGTTTTGGCTCCAGATTATCAGGCTCTGGAGTCAAACAGGATTTCTGTCATGATTTAATCCAGAAGGAATTGAAACACCTGAATCTTCATTAAACAAAGAAAAGGTTTGTTGAAAGGCTGTTCACTGCTCATGTCTGTGTGTTTCACTGCGTTACAGGTGCTGTGTGCAGAGGAGGCTGATGTATTGTTGCCGGGTCAATAAGAGCGACTGCTGGTTAAAAACAGACCCTTAAAAATGGACTGAACAGTTTAGCATCTGTTAAACTTCAAACCGATCACACCAATGCAGAGCATCCTGAGAGAGCACTGAGAGGGAAAACAGAGCAGCCTAATGTGTCCTCTTCAGCACCTCTCCACCTCCTCCTTCGCTTTCTCCTCTTCCGATCTGAGAGTGGAGAGGAGAACGTCGCTGAGGCCTCCGATGGCACCGCTGAGCCAAGAGAAAAGAGGCCAAACGTGTTCCAAAACCTTCCCAGCTGAAATCACCGTTCCTCTCATGGTTGCCTCCTGGAAATCTCCCTCTAAAGTCAAACGTGGTCGATGTTTAATGAATGGGCCCCGCCAGTTCCATGCAGGATGTGAGCAAGTTCTCTGCCACCACTACACAACCAGCCAACATACTTTCCCCCCATGGAGCACAAACCAAACCGCACACACACACACACACACACAAACCGACAGGTCTCTCTGAAGGAGCAGGCGGAGCAGTTGCACATCTGCATTTCAAACACAGACTCTCTGGGATTCATTATTAATTAGCCTGCTGAGCCCTGGAGGACTAGCGATGCTGCCATCTCTCACACACACAGAAAAACACACAAAAATGATTACACACACACACCCATACCCACGTACAGCTCGTGACCCCCGTGCCCCTGCTACACTTTGGAAAGTCCTCATCAGAATACTGAAGCATGCTTTCCTCCCTCCAATCACATCACATCTTCCTAATGCCTGCTAAGGATGATGAATTATGCCAGCAGATCGCTTCTCATGCTGTGTTATTTCCAAAATACATGTTGCACACAGCAGAGTCTACAATGAGCTAAAGTGTTACCTCAATCAGCATTACAAAGCTCTATGCTTTGGTTCCCATGTTGCTTTGAAGCAAAATAAGTTGTGTTTTGTTTGCCTCTAATTTGGGACTGCGTTTCTGTGCACGTTCTCCTGCCTCAGCAGCAGCAGCAGACAGAGGCAGATCAGAAACGCACTCAGTGGTTATGCATGAGCAACGTCTCCAGGGTCCGAGAGAGACATCAAAAGCTCTGCGGCGGGAACACTCTGTCCACAATACAAGTCCCACCACTGTGCAAAAAGTTGGATGGGGGGGGGGGGGTTGCTGCTTGCATGGCATGGTTTACAAAAATAAACACATTATAAGGAAATAAATTCTCCGTGCTGCAGGTTGTAGCCTGTTGTGGAGCTCCACTGTGGGATTAGTATGCAACCAGCAGAGGCAGAGATCATTGAAGAGCATCAGATTCTGTCACACCTGTGATTGGATTGTGTGATGACTCCTAATAACATAAAATGCATCATGTCCTGGGTTCAAATGTTAAATACAGACAGAGGCTTACACACCCCACAAACCTCTATTCATTCCATCACAACAAAATACTACATTTATGCTTTTTACTTAATTTTATTAAGAGAAAAAAATAACAAAAAATGAATACCTGGTTGTCAAACATTTAACAGAAGTGTGGATCACATTGGATGCAATTACAGCTTAAACTCGTGGGGTATGTCTCTGTCAACTTTAAGTGTCTTTGAGCTAATATATAATTTTCTACATTCTTATTTTCAAAATACTTGAAGGGATTCATGACTAGCTGAACATGTTGGTCTAAATATGTTGTCATTTCCTATTAACGTGAGATTGCTGTTTATGATGCATAAAAAACTCATAGCTACTTTAGAAATTATTTATTCTTTGTCATATTTTTCAAACATGGACGTCATCAGTTTTTTTTACCAGCACAATGCATTCTGGGTTGATGATGCTATTAGATCCTACTGGACTGAACCTACACAGTAAACACAGGAATGCTAACATTACTAGAGCTGTTGTTTTTTTTGTTTTATTGTATGGCGTTTGGTGTAAATGTGAGACTGCATCACTGCCTCAACACTGCATGAGCCTTTATGCATGAGAAAGCTGTTGAAACAAATAAATAAAGCTGCCCTTTGATCACATGTTTGCTGTATTAATATGTAGGGCTAGCATCATTAGCAGAGGCTAACAAGAACTGAAAGTCAAGTAGAGAAGGAGAAGATAATGATGGACTGTTTAAAATGGCAGTGAAGCATCTTTTAGTTTTTACAAGTTCTTCTGAAGAAATGTTTTGATGTTTGATGCTAACTGTAGACAGGTTCCTTAGAAACTGGAGCTATTTGTAGCAAAGCTCTCCATCGGGGTTAGCATCTCCCTCCAACAGTTGCACAAACACCAGCTTTCTCCTCTTCCTCTGTTCTCCTCATCTTCATGATTTCTACTTGCTGATCAACTTGAGGAGGTTTATGTTGTTTCCTGCTTTGTTGGCTAGACAGAGCTAGCACTACTAGACCTAGCATACAATTCAGTTCAAAAATAATTCATTAACCCCAAAAGGAAATCAAATACATTATCTATCCTGAATGCATAGCATTGTAAACAACATGGTGACGTCTGTATGACAACACTTTATTCGAACGTCTTAAAACGAAACATCTTGCAGTATTTTTAATACATTGTATTTACACTGAAATATATCTTAAATAAAGTGTATTCTTACCACTAATGATGGATCCCCTTAAGCTCCACCAGATTACATCTGTTAGAGCAAGTTTAGTTTTCCCTCAGTTGCGATGAAGTTTTGACTGTATTCTAATGATGATTATGGTGCGAACCAAATCCTCCAGGTTTACATCTGTTGTTCTGCATGTAGAGGTGGAGAGTAACTTTATCTTAGTTACATTTATTTGAGTAAACTTTCCATAAGAAATGTACGTTTAGGAGTAGTTGTGATTTTGTATACTTTTTTACTTTTATTAGATTAATATTTATATTTATATTCAACTCTACCCACCATGAGTGACTTCAGCTATTTGAGATCAAGTTGATATATCAAAAACAGATTAACTTAATTTATTTAATGTTTTTTTCTTTTTTGCATTTTGAATCTTAAAATTTGCACATAACTGTTTATCTGATTAGATTTTAAACAATAGATGCCATAAGCCAACAACTTGTCTTCCTTGAGAACTAATATCTTGGGTGAGAACTTTTACTAAAGTAAAAAACAATAAAGTACGCTACTCTTAAGTTAAATTTTTGGGTTCTCTACCTTGACTTTTGTTAACCATAATTCATCCTTTCATCCCTTCTGAGCAGGGTTACTATCTGGGATGAAAAAAGCATTCCCAGCTCCACGTTTCCTCATCGGGATGGTGCAACAGAAGTAAAGTGACGCATCAGTTCTTCAACCCAAACACTGTTTTGCATGTGGAGCAAAAAAGAACATATTTCTCTCTTCTGACCTCTTGTTGTGTTTCCTTATATGTTTTCTGCTGAAGCGTTTTGGATCAGCTGAATGCTTTTAACTCCAGTTTGTGGACTTGCTGATAGTAAAGAATTACAAAAGTCCAGCCTGGAAGGAACAAATACATGGATTTTTAGTCCATGCACACCACACTTTTCAGATTGTATTCTGAAAATAATTGAGAACCTTGTATTAAAATTCAAGTAAAGAGATAAATGAAAAAACAAATGATTTTGGATGAAATATGTCAGACTATGAAAAAGGGCATCCGTCCGTCCGTCCGTCCGTCCATCCGTCCATCCATCCGTCCGTCCATCCATCCATCCATCCATCCATCCATCCATCCATCCATCCATCCATCCATCCAT
>JAUZNJ010109327.1:0-20256 GCA_034780135.1 Jordanella pulchra | reverse complement strand
GACGACAGTTCTCCTGCTGAAGCTTCTCTACAAAAAAATCAGTTCAGAACAGTAGTAAGAAGTTAGGCATCCATTCTTTGCCCCATTTGTGTATCAATTGTCCCGGTTGCTAGGGCGACAGGGTGTATGCTGAGTGAGGGGCAGTGAAAGCTAGAAAAGGCTGGACCTGTTTGAATCTAGAGCCAAACCAGGTATTTATGCACCAAGTATAAAACCCTCATTTTTACCTCAATGTTTCACATTGACTCAAACTAAACTCTTCTTTTTTAGGCAAGGACAATTAACAAATTGCTTCTAATTTATAAATATTTATTTAACTTACTTCAGTTTAGAAATTTTTAAACATTGTGTGTTTAATAAAAACTGCTTTTATTACAATAATTAGGACAGAGGTTTTGAGAATCCTTCCAGAAGCTTCCCCCAATAGTTTGCTGTAAGTTTGGCCAATTCCTCTCAACAAAACTGGTGTATCCAAGTACTGTTTAGAGGCTGCTTGTTTGCACACACCTGTGCAGCTCTGCCCATAATTTTTTTTATGGGCTAAGATCAGCACTTTATCTTGACGTCTTGGAAAAAAGTTAGCCTTCAGCAATGTGTTACTTATTTGGCAGTTTGATTAT
Organism: Jordanella pulchra; assembly: GCA_034780135.1. Lineage (NCBI taxonomy): Eukaryota > Metazoa > Chordata > Actinopteri > Cyprinodontiformes > Cyprinodontidae > Jordanella > Jordanella pulchra. The sequence goes on along the minus strand of JAUZNJ010109327.1, from coordinate 19,636 downwards.
TTTCCTATTCTGAAGATTCATTTGTCTCCAAGCTTTGACTTCCCTCCAGATGTTTTCAGATGTTTCTTCAATATTTCAACATAATATTCCTTCCTCATAATGCAATCCATTTCATGATGTATACCATTCTATCCTGCAGCAAAACGTTAACACAACTTCATGCAGCCACCTCCGTAAATCACAGTTAGGACATTTTCCCAGGGCTGCTTGCCTTCCACTTTACCATTCATAAGTGACAATAATCATTATCCTGACAATTCAAGCCATATTTAAAAATTAGACAAAAAAAAGCAAAGCAAGAAAGCAGTATTTCAGAATACAAAGGGGGTATTACAATTTTCTTTTTCAATAAGCCTTTAAAAAGATACAGATCATTTTTAGTCATCCTTGTTAACTGTGCCTCACTACTTAAGGTTTAGTCTGATTAAATGGCAGATGAGAAAATTTGTTTTTTATGGTTAATTTTAAACAGTGTAAAAATCTATTTCTGTAATTATCTGATTACAATTAATTTGATCATCTATTTAACACACTAAAATTCCTTTTTAAGTGCTTAAATATTTTCAAGACATTTCTTGTAAGTTAGGCTAACCTGACAGATTGTTTTCTATGTACATTCTTTTTTCTTGAGTTTTGAAATTAAGGGTGTGCTTTCGTGCCTTTTGTTGTTTGGCCCTTTAAAAACATACAAAGATCATATCTTTATGCAGCCCAAATTATTTCAATAATGAATGCCACTGAGATCAGTGAGACTTTTGCCAATGTGACCCTGTTCCTAATATTAGCACAACCAATAGAAAAACTGTGCTAGCTAACAGGAAACATGTTTTTGCTCAATTGAGTCCATTAATCCTGGAGGGACTGTGGAAGAATGTAACTGAAATGTTCTATTCTTGGCGCTTTGCTCTGTGCGTCACTGCACAAGCAAAGGAGCAGGGAAGGAGCATGTGTGTATTTTCTAATCCAAAGGAACTCCGCCTTGAAGCACAAACCTGTCCCCGTCGCACAAACAAAATGGAAATATTTGACGAACTGACATCAACAAAGCTTGTGAAATTGTATTCAAAATTACAGTGCCGTTTTTCATTAGCTTTTCAAGACTGTGGAGCAAAATGGAGAGTGACACATACAAGCAATGAAATAAGGATGATTTTCATATGATAAATGCTCGGAGCTTGTGTCTCATATGATTCATAATTATATAACAATGACAAAAGCTTGCGCTGGGTACATACACATGTGGGGACTAGAAATTCGTAGCTGCTGTTTGTATTCTGTTGCCAGTGTCCTTGGCCCTTTCTGGAGGCAATCTCTGGAGCTTGGAGTATTAAGAGATGAAACAACACAAAATAATACCACAGTCTTGGTTTGCTTTTAATTGAATATCAGTTATTGGCTCAAAAGTATGTAAATGTGACTTGAGGGCTTGTTCCTATGCTCATTTGGCTCCACCCTAATCCTCCCTCTGACAACACTGATCTTTCTAGGAGGCCTTGCCAGGTCCTATTTCTGGGGACTATACTCAGAGAGGTTATTAACCCCTTCTCTAAAGATCCAGATCAGAAGAATCCCTCTTTGAGTCTTCTTGGCTTAAGTGGATGAATGGTTGATGCTCATGTTTGGCCTTTATTACCCTAGAGAGGGAGAAAATGAAGGAGGAATGCTGGAGGACAGATGCAGTGGGTCAGGATGTGAGCTGGACGGTTGGCAGCACAGGATGTGTGGCAAAGAACAGGGAAGGATTCATGAATAGCGAAGGCTTGTAATGCTGTCAGAGGCCAAATAGATATTTTTCAGTGGGGTGTAATACGGCGTGGGGCCAAAACAAGAATACAGGCTTATTAAATTTCTCAGAAGGCTATTCATTGTGTACAACAGCAAAAGGCCAGCTTAAGTTTGGTGACCTTTTTTGTTCATGGATATTATTAATATGCAATAGGTTCTTAGAGGTTTTGACTACCAACCTTGTGTTGGCAAATCAAGATGTTTCTCAATATTTTGTTTTATGTTATATTCAGTTATTAAATTTCAACATTGAAACTTTTATTACTTTACATTCTTTTTGGTTTTGAAATGAAGATCCAAAATCATGCTGGCAAATATGCAAAACCCTAAAACAAACCTATCGGTTTATTTAACATTTATTCAGTTGAAGTCTGGTTACATCAATGTAAACCCAAAGATAGATTCAAGAAAATGGTCTGTGAAAATAAGAATGTTACCTCACAAACCAACTGACACACTGGTTTTAAAGAGAAATATTGCATAAAGATTTAAAAATGATTCCAAATGATGGCCTGCAGTGAAGATTTTTGGAAAAAAGATATTTAATGTAGTTTTCTTTTTGGCTGAAAAGTTTTTCTATGTATTGTCGTTATGTAGTCAGTGCTCTTTGAGCTTGTGACTGTGACAAAGATAAATGAAATTATACATCAATGCTAGACAGCATGGGGGAGATATGCCTATGGCGGAGTCCCAAGTTGCTCATCTCAATTCTTGGGCTTCCTCTAGAATTGCGGCTGGTTTGCTTTGTTTTATTACAAATAAATCAGGCAGATTATCATCGTAACATCTAACCTTTTATATCTTTAGACAGGTATGAGAGCTTTGCAAAAGACCCAATAACTTAGGAATTATTCTTGATTTATTTTGTTGTATAATTTCAGCTGGAAATTAATTCTAAAACTCTGGGCTTTCCAGGCTTGATCCTTTTCATGTGCACCTCAAGCACTTACTTAGGCCAATATCTCTTTCATCATCCCAGGGTTCTTGCCAGTGCATTTGAAAGTTTCCTTTTTAAGGTGCAAACGTATGACCAAGCAAGGCCTTAATGCTGAAAATTAATAAGGAATGAGTGCAGAAAAGGTGTTTTTAAATGCATTTACGTACTTTATTAGCACATTTACTGGAGAAACCTGTATGTTTGAGTCAGCATGATGACAATGTGTTATTTTGACCGTTACAGTCACCTCGCCAAAGAGACCACCTGCCAGCTCTGAGCGCTTCATGTCATTGACTCAGATTCACACAACGTTTAAATGAGCTCTGATGCAGGTGTACATATATGTCCCCGCAAGCACACAGGGAACATTATTACAATCAAAAATATCCTGGTGAGAACCTTGCATCTTTCAACCTACTGTCATAAAAGTTCAACACCAATACCACCTACAGACCTAGGGACATACCAAGCAGGTCTGTGATCCATCTTTCCATCAATCCGAGGGTCTCAGAGTGGAAAAATATCCAGATTCTCCATCTGATTTAAGTCAGAAGAGTCTGCCAATTAAGCAAAATAATACCATAGTCATCAAAATAGGCACTGACACTGAGAAGCATGACATGCTCTAAAATCTCTTAGTAGACTGAAAGAGTAATGTTCCATTTTTTTCAATACTTAGCCAATCCCAAAAAAGTGTGTATATATACATATGATGCTGTCTCTGGTTCAGAGGTGACACAAATAACAAATAATGAAAGGATTTTAATTCATGTCCTTAATATATCTGCGTGTGGTGCCCATTAAAGCATGGACTCCAGCTGCAGTCCCCATCATGTTTATGTCTTCAGCTCCTGAATTAGCTTTGCGTTACAATCCTATCAAGGGTGTTGTAATAGTTGCTTGGGAAGTTGTTTCTTTCAGACATTTTCCTTCCACTGAGCTTACCAAAAAGATCCTTTAATAGAGCACTTGGCACACCTAGCTACTCTAGCATTGACCATTTGAGGCTTCATTTCAGTGTGGAGGTTGTCATTGTTGGCAGGACAGGTCAACAATCTCTCCTCATTGCAAGCTATGTAAGCACTGTCTCTGCCAAGGCAAAACATTTCTGTAATAACAATATTAGTATTCAGTCTCCTATAATCTTGTAATTTTTGTAGGAGTTCAGGGTCTCTGTTTTTTTTCTTTAGGTTCATAAATATCACTGTCAGATCTTAATTATATATAATGTCTAGTTTATAAAATAAACTATTGTTATATATTTGTAATTAACTAGATGAAATTATAAATAAAGTATGGTCTAATATTTTTTTTTTTGTAACTGCTATGAGATTTCAATGATTCCATGCATACCTGCTAAATCTCTGTAGAACAGTAAGCAGCCATTCAAAGTAGAGCTGTGCATAAACACCAGCTGGCATTTTAACCAATTTGTACTATGATTGGAGCTGAGGAGCCCCCTGTCACTGGCAAGGAGGGATTTATCAATCACAGCATTTCTGGTCTCAGACTTTGCTCACTTTTGCCTGCAGAGCTTCTCAAAAAAGAGGGATGCAGAGGGATGTTATAAAATCCAAGAGTATATGGAGATGTAGGATAATGTGTAAGAGATATTGGAGATAAAAGTAAGGAAAGACAAACTTGGAAGCTGGGGATCGAAAGGATTGCATCACAGAGAAAATGTTTAGATAAAAGTGAACATAACATACAGAAAAGCAGATATGGTCTAGAGGAAAAAAAAACATCCAAAACTGTGCATGATTTTTAATACAAAATACCAGCAATGAGACACAAACAGGTTATTTTAATGCTAGAAGAAGTAAACATACAAATGTTCATATATAACCTTAAAACATATGGAAAATATCAGATAATCCTGAGAGATACTGTGTCACAGACAGATATCTATAACTGAGACTTTAATAATTATCCCCACATACTCTGTCTGCTTTTCTGCATTCATATGCATAATTTACAGGAACTTCAAAGACACTGAAACTGATTTCATGCAGGTCATTGCTGCAATATGCTGTACACAATGAGGAAAAAAGTGCTTGTGATGCATATCTATTGTTTACCCTATTAGATAAAGTACTTCATTTGGACCATGTTCTGTGTAAAAAAAGGTACAACCACCAACTGCTAAAAGAGAGTCAGAAAGACAGTCCTAACAATCTTTCCCTCTTACACATCTTCATTGACCCCTTCTGTCTCAAGCTGCTTGAAATCTATACCCCAACAACTCATTAGTAGAGGCATTTGCACATAAGACAATTTTTGATCAACAGAAGCTGTAAATGTGTTCTTCAACTTTGCCACTAGTAGCTTATTGAATGCCTCTTTAGATAAATTTGTCCAAAAGATAAAAGGAAAATGTTGAGACACATTAATGATTAGTTGCTAATGACTGATCAAACAAAACACTCTGTGACTAGCAAGCAAGGCTCTAATTAAGTCTCTTGATTACAGAGCAATCAATAACTTGCAGAAAAGTGTTTGTTAAGTCTGAGAGATATGTGTTGGAAAAAGCACGTTTAGAATAGAATAGATGAAAGATATTATCTTTGATGCACTCATCATCGTTTATTTTCTTTCTGTGCTGGTAAATAAACCAAAATGGTCTTTTAAGGGTAGAAACTACTAACCAGGAAACACTATGTAATGCCACAAGCTGCGACATATACAGCACTATGAATTGGAGCACATTCTCTTTATTTTGCTTCCTCTCCTTGTGGATTTCTCTCCAACCATAGCTGACATTTGACTCATAGTATATTGACTCAAGCGGGAAAGTGTTGCACATATAGAAAGACAACTTGAAGGAAAGAGAAACAATGCAAATATACTGCAATAAGTTGATCATTTGAAAGCACTACTGCTTAATTTTCTAACTTGTAGTTGGTGTTTATTCTCAGTCATCCAGGACATGATTGTCTTAAGTACTTAAATAAAAGGCAATTGGACTTCTTGATGCCGGTGTATGATGGACTCCACCAGAGCCACTTTGGTCAATGATCCAGTATGTGGTAGTTAGCAGGATCTCAAGGCGCTTCTTTAATGAAAATGGTCTTGGTTTGGAAACCTGGGTCTTATCTTTAAGCAGCTGTGATGAGAGGCAGGTACATTAAGTCAGATATCACAGTTATCAACTTATAATGGAGGCATTACGTCTCCAGTTTGGGAGTGTTTTCTTTATGTGGAGGGGAAAAGTATCCTGCTGTCCTTACAGTGAGCAATGGTGGGATTAAGATTCACAGATTTGGTAAAGAAAGAGGAGAAAAAGCAAACCTCTCTATTAACCAGTCCATCTACATAATGACCCTAATCTATGATCACGAGAATATTCCACCGGGTGACTCTAAATAAGCCAAGTAAGGCTGTCCTCTAGCTAAAGGTCAAAATAGCTGGCGCTCCTCACCGCTGAAGGTATTCAGTTGAATCGACTCAAATATCTGAATAGCTTTAAAGGCTTTTCTTGGCATGCTTTGCTTTGAAAATATCTTAGATTAAGATCATCAGGGAGAAATATTTAATCCCTCTGACCTAAGAATACCCTAAATTAATTTAAAGTAACTGGGAAAAGGATGCTTGTATTCTTCATATATGTGTGTGTGTGTGTGTGTGTGTGTGTGTGTGGGGGGGGGGGGTTTGGGTGTTTGTGTGTGTGTGAGAGAGAGAGAGAGAGAGAGAGAGAGAGAGAGAGAGTTTGTGTAGTTTAGAACAAATTAAGAAAGTAGCTTTGAAGAAAGCACAGCTTATTCACAGATTATTATACATTTTAAAGTAGACTGGCTATCAAGGATGAATCATGAAGGAAACATGTCTTTGTAGGTCAAACTTTCAAACCTAAAACCATTTCATGATGAGTAGTTTAAGAATTCTTAAAAAGTTCCTGGTCTTTTTAATAGCATTTTTCTGAATGAAAATTCCCAGCAAATTTTATAATTGTTTGACTTTTCTCTGCAGCTCGCCTTGAATAGCTTTTGATTTTTTCACTTGGTTGAGTGGAAAGATCTCAGCAACTGTACAAGCTTGCAGCTCAATTGACTTCAGATGTTGAATATGTATGGGGGGGGAGTTCTGAATAATGTATTTCAGTAAAATGAATTCTGTGGTGGTGGAGCTTTCGCTGTCACAGAGAAACGATCTTTGATGTGAATCTAAAACCCTCACTGTGTAAAAAACACTACAGTAGAAGTTTTACAGAGTCAGCTGACTCTCTCGATTGCTTGTGCTAGTAGGGTAATACACTTATAAAGCAGTGGATGACTGTGCTTCCTCAAAGGAGAGTTTGAAGTAATCTGCCCCAGATCACAAACCATGCCAGAAAAATCATCAGTGCACTTCAAACCTCCCTCTCTGAACTGCACAACCACTCTTTGATTAGGGATACCACGGTGATCTCAGAAGATCCTTCTTGTCCCATTACTTATCCAACATGTTCCTATCAAGTAGAAGATTTAAAGTCGTCCAAGACTGGAAAACCATTTACAAAAGTCAATTTATTGCATTGGCAATATTCACCTTGAACACTTTCAAATTAAACACTTTCAACATTTCCCTTTAATGGGTTTTAATGTTTTTTATGTGCTTTGAAGTGTTTACTGTACTTGAAGAGCAAGAAAGACAGAATAAGAGTAAAGTTTTTGTTACCATCTGGAAAAGACAAAGTTTTGGTTTTCTATAGGAAGGTGAAAATAGCTGCACAAAATGGCTTTATAATAGAAACCTAGTCAGACACCCCTTGAGGAGTTATGCAGTCAAAACATGTCAAAGCAGCAACCACATGAATGTAAAGATCCAAGGTTTCAGCTAAAACAATTCAAGGAAATCAATGTTAATTACTTCACCTGAGAGAGTTTTTATGTCGTGGCTGATATGGAACCAGTTCTGCATATAAATGATGTGTTTATGCATCTGATTCCTTTTTTGACAGATCATTGATCTTTAAGCCGACACTACATAGTCCATAGAACTTGGGCCGGGAAAGTGACATCCTCATTCAAGTTTAATTGATGCTATTTCCATAATCACCAGATTTAAAACACTATTACTTGAAAATAATTATAAAAGCATAAACGGAAAATTCTGTCAATCCATTTTGATTTAACAAACAGAGTGAGTGAGAGTGTAGACGAAAAGAGATCATTGGGAAATATGAAAATATCGATATGAATACAGATCAGGCTTTTCCTCGGCAGGAGATGAATACATTTACCTCTCATCTACATGTTGATGAACATCAACAGGGGGGCTTTTTTAGGCTTTGGCTCTGTAGGGTATATAACACCTTCATAAAGCTGTCACGGTCAGCTGTTTGAAGTAAATACAAGCAGAGGGATGAAAGAAACAAATTTAGATTTTAAGTTCAAGTTTGAATGCTGGAATTCATACATTTGATGTCACTGAAGGTAATATTGCTATGGTAAGTTTAATTTCTTATCCTTTGTTTTAACTTCTTGTTACAAAAGCACCAATAATAATTAATGGATTAATGAATTAATAATTAATTTTAGAGCACTTTTTGTATACTTCTAACATTTACTTGCACTCAGACCTTTAAATTTATTAAAATAAACACATTTTATTTTCAATTTTATTTATTTTCGTTTTAAATTATATAGGCATTTCTATAACCTGTTGTTTGTGAATGTTACTCATATGCAAGGTAATCTTCAAAGCCTGGCACAACATTCCCCAGACTTCCTTTAAGCATCAGGAGAGCATTCATGGGAAATACTTAGAGGTTTATAGTCCTAAAGTGGAGCGAGTGCTCCCCCATCCCCTATGGCACAAACCTACTATATCTTTTTAATGAGACTCAGAGCTGCAGGCCTCCAGGCAAGTAGCTAAAGGCAATGGAGTTTCCCAGAAACAAAGTTGACATATGCACAGTGATGGGTTTGGAATGTGCAATGACATGAGCTACTTGCTATTAACAAGTGCATCAGAACCAAACGACAGTACTCTCTTTACATTAAATAAGCTGAGCAAAGGTATGGGTTTTTTAAACTCACATTACACTTAATCCCCAAAGCTCCAGAACTTTATGCAAGACTCGGTAAATGTTAAATCAACATGTATCATGGTGTGAAATATGTTTGTAGGAATATTTTCTGGCAATGCCAAACTAGAAGATAAGTTACCAATCAAACAAGTTTTGCCACAATTTTAGAGTAAACCTGTCATGCTTGTGTCACATTTGTGTTCATGCAGGATAATTGTCTTATACAAATGACAGCCAAGCCCTATGAACATAAGAGATAATCTTACCAATTTATATAGCTATAACTATATTACCTATTTACCAAAATACACTGGAGGTTAAATTACACTGCCCTGTAAAACCTCTGCAGTAAAATGATATAGTAAAACTTTGAAAAAAGCAAGCATATATGATTTTATTCTCAATTGAAAAATGCAGTGAACTACCATTTTCAGCTACATTTAACAGATACATGACTGTGTGAGTGTGTGTGTGAATGAATGAATGAATGACTGAATGTAGTGTAAAGTGTTTTGGTCAAGCCACCTGACTTGAAGAAAAGTGCTATATGAGTACAGGCTATTTAACATTTATACAGAGGTTACCTACTGTTTATATATTACAACTAATAACTGTGCATAATTACCAGGAACAAAAACAAATAGATCACTGGAATAATTACACAAGCTTGATTTAGATTTCGCCAGCAAGTAGTGGTGTTTCTCAGTTCTGTAAGCCTTTGGTCGAAAAGTCTATCTTAAATCCCTTTGTAGCAAAACATCAGTATTAAAGCAGAATTAATGATTTATATCAAAACAGAACGTAGACCTAATTATTTAAAATACAATAGCTATAGGAGCAGAAAGTTAATTTAGAGATTCTAGTTTTAGGCAGCGGGTTAGATAAAAGTTTTTTAAAAAGTGACAAAGCAAAGGGCATTTCAGGTGAAATTATATGATGCTACAGTTGCTTTCTTAAAGTAGTTAATTCTGTCAAGGCAAGGCCCAGCTGTAGAAACCTTGGCTGGGATAAAATATCCAAAGCTGTGGAAAAAGTGGATGGGTGAGTCACCAATAGTCTGAACATATTTGGTTAAGGTTATTTTTAACACTATCACAATTATTAGCACACAATTATCTATGTAGGTTGTCACTACAAAGCAGAACAAGTTCCAGGTTATATTAAAGACATCAGTATGTGTGAGCTATTATTACTAAATATTACTTTGTTGGCCCAGATGGTAATTATTTTAATAGTTAAAATCTGAAGACAAAATAGCATCTAAAATGACATAAAACATAAAACTCAGAATTCAAAAATCATACCACTGTTGTCTTTTCTTTTTTGAGCTATTCCTTAATTTGAATATTAGTTTACATGACCATCACTCTGAATTGCAAAGGTTTCTATCAATCTACCAGCATACCTTAGCATCTCTCAAAATCACCAAAGCATCCAAGTTTTTACAAACTTTAAAAGGTTAAAAAAAGAAACTTTTAAAAGGGAAACCATATATTTTTCAGATGTCAGAGTTTGAAAGGTAGACCTAAATGCTCTTGCAATAACAAGCAAAGTGATACAATTACTTTAAAAGTCAATGTGTAAATGTTATGTGTGACAAGAGCTTCTCGGGAAGAGTTGATTCAGGTTTGATTGGGTGTCACTTTAAAACACAGGTTTTTAGAAGAGTGCTACTCCAAGCAGCTGAGCAAGACGGAAAGATATAAGGCTTGAGGAAAATATCACTTTGTTCAACCATATGTCTGCCTCAGTGAACAAAGATAAATGTGTATAGTCAAATAAAACCTAATGACCACTTCTTTATCTCTCTTGATTTTAATAACATTGATTAATTACACTCTTCTAAAAAAGAATCCACAATTATCAGCTAGAAAACAAAGCCAGATATTCCCAAAACACCTTTTAAAAAAGTCTCTAAAATATTTATATCGTTGCTGCCAAAAAACTCTGTGAAGTGGAAGACAAAGAAAAATCACAACTGGTGAACAAGGAAACAAGAAAAATACACAAAATATTGAAATATTGCATAAAATAAAAATTGCACCTGTTAATTTAATCGCACTCAAAGTATTCACATGCAGTCTATGTTAAGCAAACTCTACACTAACAAGACATCATGAAGCTCTCTTCAGTACAACTGAAATGCTCACCTCATAGCTGTTCATAATCAGGTTTCATACCATCGATGTACCGAATAAAACGAAGTAGGCATCTTCAACTAGTTCAATTCACAAACAACACAAAAAGCATTACTGAAGAATTTCAGTCTGGCATTTAATCTAACCTTTACAAATTTGTCAGATATAAAGACTAGTTTACCAAATCACTGGAGTTAACTTGTTTTTTGCAAATTCATATTTTTGTACAGATTCTACTAATTAAAGTGTTTTTTATTAACATGCCTTCTGAGGTGCAGCAGAAATGTTGTTCAGTACTGTACAATTAAAAAATCTTGCCAAAAAAAAACTGAGTCCTAATGTGATCATGTGATAATGTGCATCTACCTCTTTAATGACTCTAAAGATTAGGTCAGGGGTCTCATATTTAAATCTTTAAGGGCCAGTGTTATGCTACTTTTAGATCTTTCCCTTGCCCTAAAATCCTGAATGAAATACCTCAACTACCCCACTAGCAGCAATTTAGCTCTGCTAAAGAGCTCATATTGGAATCCGGTGAGTTAAAGCAGAGACGCATATAAAAGTTGCAGAACAGCCCTTAAGGATATGAGTTTGAACCACTAGATTAGGTGCTGAGTTGTATAAAACTCCTCCAATTGTGTTTAGGCATTTTATACTGTAGTATTTGCGGTTGGGTGCTACAGTAGTTTAGTCAGGCTGCTAAATATCTTTGAGGACATGTCTAAAGATTTTTTTGGCAACTGCATTTTTTACTTATTTCAGTACCAATCCTATACTCATCTATGTAGGCTGTACTGATGAAGATTTATAAACCTACTGCTTGAAGTGATTTACACAACAGGGTGCCTAGACTTCAGCTGCATTCACACTGCAGCCTGAAGTGACCCAAATCTGATTTTTTTTTGCCTATATGCAAGCTGTATCTGATCTTTTCGTGACAGTCTGAATAACCCAGATCAGATTTTTTCAAATGCAAACCAACCCACTTGGCTATGTAGTCCTAAATCCGATACATAACTGATCTTTTCAGATGTGACCCTCGTCTGAATGAACGGGTCACATTCATCTGAACTGAATGTCAATAATACTCAACAAAGGTCCCAATTCTGTGTCTTACGAAGCAGAAAGAGAAACAACCACGGCAGACGATAAGGTAGAAAGCAGTCCTTCTTTTTGATCTTTTGAAGAGATTGTGTTGTCAATGCATTGTGTCTGGTTGCCTCTTCAACTGTGCATTCCAAAAAGTTAAAACTGTATGAACACAGTCCACACAGGAGATCACATACAAGTTGCATATATTTGGAAATGCGAACAAGCATGCAAAAAAAAAAAAAAAACTCACATAAAAATCGGAACTGGGCATCAGTGCCTGCAGTGTGAATGTAGCCTTCATTCGAACACTTCACAACACTCCTCTTTAACTGTCATGTCCAGATGGTCCGCGACCATTTAGTATAGGTGGAAAAAATGCAAAAATGCTGAAAGGCTACACAGCAACAGCTACAAACTTATCTGTTTCATGACATTGAATTTTTCAAACTAGGATTGCAGTTTAAAAATTTAAAACTGATATTAATTTATTTTTTTAATTATTATGATTTTTGGAGCAACTGTTGCTTTCTTTGGATTCAAAACTATTCTAAAATCCTATAAAAAGGATTTGTTTTAACAAAGCTTTCCCTTACCAGTTGGCTATATGCAGGCTTTCCAACCTCCACACACCTGACACGGTTGTGGTAACAGCATAAGTTCTTAACTGATATCATTGATATCAACTGATACCATTTATGTACAGTAACTACATCTCATGAGCATAAAAGGAACACAGCAGGCACAAAAGAAGGCCAGCCTCATATTTGTGAGAGATAGCCAGAAAGTAAATGGACCTAAACATAAAAAGGAATTACACAGTTTGAAAGCAATGAAAACTTATCACAGCTAAATGGAGTGGTAGATAGGTGCATGATACCGTCTCCTGACATGAGGGTAAGACACAGCTGGTAAGAGGATAGCTTAAATCAGTGGTGGGCAACTTCAGTCCTTGAGGGCAGGTGTCCTGCAACTTTTAGAAGCGTCCTTGGTCCAACACACCTGAATCGAGTAATTAGATAATTAACAAGACTCTGGAGACATGTACTGCATACTCAGGATGTAGTTCAGCTATTTTTGTCAGGTGTGTTGGACCAGGACGAGTCTAAATTTTGCAGGATTCCCACTCTCAAGGACTGGAGTTACCCAGCCATGGCTGAAGTGATACCTTGCCACAGTGTTTGTTATTGCAGACCAGTGCTAAAATACTTGATTACATTGTGATAGAGAAATGGCTGACAGGAACATAACACTCTGCATTCCTTATTAAAAAAGCAGAAAAAAGAGGGATATATTCAGAAAGAGTTAGGATAAAAACAATAAAATATTTGTCCATAAAATATTATAAATGATTCAAGACTTTTATAAAGCAGTATAAACAATTTTCTTTAAGTTCATATAACATTTATCTTCCTGGTCTCTTGACACCAAAGTTCACTGGTCCATATGGTCAGGCCAAGGAGAAAAGCCAAATCATTGCCAGCCTCTGCAGTAAAAAAAAGGGGAGCACTCTTGGCACACTGTATCAAATTATAAATAAATAACCTAACATGCTGTTAGCCTGGAGATAAAACATACACAGCTTTCTCCCCCCATAAAAAAATAGAAAATTAAAGCATTCACACAAACTGCTGAAGCAGATGGCTGCGTTGTCCTACTCAGCTCTCAGGATTGTTTTCTGTAGCCTGAACATGCAAAGCACAAGAATGCAAAAAGCTACACTAAATTTCACTCGCTGTAGCACACAGGTTTCTTCATCATTTCTCCTGCCTGGCTATTCTATTTATTCCACAGTCTTTCCTTCCAAAAATGCCTTCCTAATAAATATTAATGTCGGCTCCCATGCGGAGGGGCAGGGCTTACTCACAGCCAAATGATCCTACCACAGAATAATGAAACCACTGGGATCCAGGTGAGAGGACGAAAGGAGGCTTATGTAACTTGGTGCCTTGTCAGGTAAGTTTCATCCATAATTTAACATCTGGGGAAGGAGACTGGGAGATATAGGAGGAGACGTGGCAAATTAGCCCCATAACCTGGAAAAGCCAGAGAAATCAGAGAAGCAAATCTAATAATGATGAAAAAATGCTTTGCTGGTATTTTTTTTTTCTTTTTTAGGTAAACTGCTGAGTTTCTTTTTATCACCAAATTTATTTTTAACTAGTACTGAACAATCCTCCAGCTGAATGATCAATCCAGCAGCCTTTGAAAATAAATGGCTACCAATGGAGAACTCAGACCTCTGCAAATTCAGAATATGACACAGTATGTGTCCCCCGTTGACATATAAAAACAAGACAAATGGATCTGACAGGCAATTTGACAGACACAGTAGGTGACAAACTCATTTTTTTCTGAAGATCAATCTCCCATACATACACTGCAGCAGAACAGAAGTCTGAATGAGGCAGTGAGGCAAAAAAGGGGAAAAACATAGTCATCGATTTGGACAACCTCTGAACTCTACGTTTTGACCCTACTATGATCCCATAGTGGAAATCTGACAAATCTGCAGGAAGAAAATGCTGGTAAATCCTTCTGATTTCATTGACAAAATGCTTCACTGAACAGGAATCGAGTTGAAGAAATTCTAAAAGTCGAAACATCAGCTTCATAGCAATTTGTATTTTTGTGCAGAGACTGAGCAATTGTAAGGCTATGCCAGCCTAAAGCATCCTTGTAGGTCAATCAAACTCTCTTTAGAGGTAGTAAACCATCTATTAAATAACATTTTTTTTCAATACAGTATATATTCTCCCAAATTGTCATGAAGATAAAATATTAAGATTGCATCTGTACACATCTACAGTAACTACTACAGAAGTAGCTTTTTGTTCATTGTCTATTTTCTCTCTCTATTTCCACTTTTATTGCACATTTCATCAATTCCTAATTCAAAAGCAGTTTTTGTCTTAACGTTTCTTTATGTGACTACAGAAAAATGTAGGACAACATTTTATAAGATTTAAGGTAATTTATATAAAATATAAATGTGGCAATTCTCCCGAGTGATTTTCATGTAATCTCAGGAGCAATTTGACGGTAACATGGCAGAATTGAAATTTCAAGTGCATATATTTGGCCATCTGAGCAAAAATGCACGAAGAGTAAAAACATATTTACAGTGGCCCTGAGGTGCAAAACACTACAGTCCAACATTAACTATGCACAATTACAAATTCAAAACACAGCAACATAACAAAGGCACCGCAACATTAACGACGCACAATTGCAAATTACCGGATTATATGTTTATTATATTCAGAAAAAATATTTTAAAATGATCTTTAACTTTCTCCCCACCAGTAGCTGAGGCAAAACTCCTTATAGTAAACAGGGGGGCAGTCGGTTCTAAGACCAATCAATTTTGCCCTATCATCATTTGTCCCTAAAAAAGGAAACTTCTTGATAATAAATATGTTCTATCTGATCAAAGCTGTCTAAATTCTTAGCTTTTATAAATGGGGTAGGACTTAGCAAGATGCTTGATGTTAGCAAATGCAAGCTAACATCGCTGAGTGCTTTCGTTAATGTTGCAGTGTTTTGCACTTCAGGGCCGCTGTATATGTTAGATGCACGGAGAGAGCAAAGTTATTTTTTAGAATATTGAAAAAAATCTGAAGTGCTCTGTTCTCTCGTCCAGTCAGGCAATCTGGGATGGATGTGATTATGACTTGGAGTTAAAAAGCACACCAAAAGGAAAAAGTTAAAAACTCACCTGGGCCAGTAAATCTGGCCCAGTGCAGTGGCACAGCAGCAATTAATAATAATAATGATACATAATAAAGATATATTTTATATATAGGCACCTTTCTGGACACTCAAGATCGCCTTACATTTCAAACATAATGCAGAAAACAAGCACAAACTGGATCCTGGACAGGTGGATGTAGGCCTTGAGCTTGAAGTGATTATCCAGCTGTAGTTGTAGGTTAAGCACTGGCACAACTAGGAGCGAATCTGATGGCAATTATGCCGTTATTTGGCTTTTCAAACCATATAGAGCGATGTGACTTGCTGTAAGCCGCAGTGAGTTGAACAGATAACAGACCTGGTGTTACATTATATTCTGTACTCCATCAGAATATGGTGTAATAACTGGTAAGCTAATAGACTTATTTGATGATGCACTACAGGGAGCTGGATAGAATTTCACCAAATTTCACCACAACAGGGAACTGAAATATCTAGTGATCAATGCCAGACGACCCTTGTGGAAATTCATGTTCAGTGTGAATGTACTTTTGAAGATTTAAGTAAAATTGTCACAATATGAGCTTTATGATTGCTCTGTCCATGAGAAAATACAAAGTCAAAAGCAGAAAATATATTTTCATTAATCCACACTCTTTTAATTGCAAAACTACCACTTTTAAATCAAAACTATTTCCACTGTTTATTATGCTGCAGCAAATTCACCATCATTGGTCATTTTAATAATATAAGATATAATATAAGACCTTTAAATGCATTGCCTGATTATAGCAAAGATTAGAGTAATGCAACAAGAAGTTTCAACATATATCCTAATACGTAACCTTCAAACTCAAAACAAAACACAACCAGCTTAAATTAGTAACCTTTAATTTAAACTTTTAGAAAACATTTTATTTTGAAAAAGATTAGATATTTGTCTGCAGTTACCGCTGTACACATGTACATATGGTAGTTTGCATAGATCACTGATGTCTTCAGCTGCTCATGAGGTCTGACAAAGGCCTTTATTTATCTTTGAGGTTTTCAAGACTGCATTTAGGTTTTAGAATGAAAAACCTTTGTAACACTCGAGGTAAAGCATTCCTGACTTGAATTATATTTACTAACAATGTTTTACCATTTTTATAACAATTATTTATAACAACCTTTTACCCCATTGTGTCCCCAATTCAGAATCAATGCTGTCAGAGGAAAAGGGGATGCAGTCTCTACAGGGAGAGGGTGTTTCCCTTTGGGAAAATTGCAATCACTGATTGGTCAGTTGCTGACAATCCAGAAATTGCAATTTATTAACATTTAGAGGAAAACTGTGATAACAACATCTGGTTCAAGTGTTCTGTTAAGTTATTTTTTCCAAGTTTAAAAAAGCAAATCTCAATTTTAAAAAAGCAAACAAACTAATTTCTTTATCGTTAGCAACTTTAGAGGACTCTCTTTACTGTCATTGTTTGTCTCAACTTCACCAGCTTAAACAGTAAACCTCATGGCTTGCGGCTCATCGCATTAAAACTCTTGCTTAATTACATAAGAACAAACCTTATGTAACTCAAATTCAACATGAAGGATGGAAAAAATATGTATTTTTTTTTAAGTCACCCTTGATGAGTCCTAGTATTTACAAATTCTACCAGTCAGCTTAAATTTTCTGCCTCTTTGATATCAGCAAAGCATAAACAAAAAAAAAAAATGCTAAGTGATTTTCCTTACTATGCTGTTAAAAAAAATATAGGATCGAAAATCCTACTGTGCAAATAATTACTTCATTTCAAAGGATAAATGACTAAATCAGAATATTTTATTACATATAAATAAGAAACTAAAGAATTTGAATAATATATTTTAGCTTAACTTTGCAGTTCAAAAGACTGACAGATTTAAAAAGCCAAATTATTATACAAATGTTTGCTCAAAATTCCACCGCAACATTTGTAGACAATTTCCTAAAATTACATTCTCTTGACTAAAAATTGATTTAAGATCATTATTTTGAAACAGATGGTATCCCTAAATTTGCAAAAAAAACTCTTCTTTGTCTAATTTATGCAGCCATTTATATTGTGAGTTAAACAGATCAAAGCTTTGTTTGTTTAAACATCTTCTTATCTATTGAAATTGTGTGAGTGCATGTGTCTAGAGGATATATATGGATGCACATAATTACCATGGAAATATTTAAATACATATTCATATCAGTGCTATGCCTGAACGCATACATTTACTATTAACTAAGTGTGTATAATATATTCATACCCTTGCATGTGTTTGTTTGTCCTTGAATAAATAATTAGCTTGCAAAGCAGTTTGCGTGCAGGGTTGGATTTAGGACCATGGATACACTGAGGCCAAGGACCAAGCAGGTGCCAGATTGATCAGAAAGCCTCTGTGGAGCCCCAGGGGGGCCACTAATAGAGCTGTCATCATGGTACGTCCTTGCTGTCCAACACACTCTTCTGCTGTCAAACGTATATCACTTACACATTCCAAACAAGCACACACATGTTGTTTACTCATCTCTACAACTCAGCAGTTTGTCCTTAGCTGCAGTCAGGACCTCAGAGAGTTTAAAGACACAACTGTGAGACAGGCCAAACACTGTCACTAATAGATGGACATTGAAAAGCAAATAGAACTGCTTAAATTTCAGCGGATGTGTTTAATGTTGTGGCCCAAGAAATCTAAAAGGTCACAAAAGGCAGCACAACTGAGAGATCTACTGCCACAAAACACTTTGCAGGGTTGATGTGGTGTTAACTACGTCACAACCAGTGTTTAGTGCTGTGCCATTGAGACCGCTAGTCAGAGGAACATTAAAATTTGTCTTGTGCCAACAGAAGAGAGAATAGGAGGTCTGAATAGGCTTTTCTCAATCTGTACCTTAACTGACATTAACAAAGAGTTTATTTTTAAGTCCATTAGCTATTTAATCTCAATTTTGTCTTATGTGGATGAGAACCATAATCAAAAGATTGGTTAGTTACTTTCATCTTCTTTCATTTAGTTGTACAGTATGATCTATGTAACCGCTCAATGCTTGTCAAAAGAAAATGATTTCTTTAAGTCAGTTCTTAGCACCTTGTATCAGATTTTGCTTTAGAGATTACTCTGCATATTTAGCTGCTCAAATCCATTTGGTATTTGAAATATATTATGAGGAAACAAATGGCAACTCAGATTAACTGTATAATATGTACTTTGAAAGCCTTATAAAAGGAAAAAGACTAAGTGACCAACACTTGGTCTAGGCACAAACTTTAAAATATTTGCATTACCATATCCTGGGGAGGGATTTTGAATTTCTAAATTATTCTCACTCTCACTGAGGCTTCAACCTTGAGGTGTTGTCAGCTTGGCTCAGAAGTGTCACTGACACTAATCTTAGCTTAGGAAGAGAATATTTAGCAACCTTTGGGACTATAAGGAATGTTGATGTAGAGGTGGTTGTTGTGAAACCCTACAGACTTAGTTTAAGGATGTTTAAATAGCAAAAAATGGCTTTGTATTTGGACTAGACTGCACAAATATTTTCTAACAATTTGCAGTTGTTGCAGTGCCTTTATAAGAGCATTGCAGTATCTAGTCTGTGAAAATAGTCCAGTTACACTGAAGGATCATTACATTAATATTATAGGTTGAATGGAACACCATTACAGAAACATCTGGAGACTGGTGAGATTTCAGCATCATTGGAGTACCATTACTGGACCAATTTTGCTACAATTATAGGACATGTGCAGGAAGATTATGGGACCGTTGCAGTTGCACTATTGACTCTTTTCAATGAATGCAAGCTGTTTATGTTTGACCTAAGTTGCTTTCAAAGCCTTACCATTAGGAAAATAACTGAAACATCACAATTGTTAATACCTGCTTTAGATGTGGTTTCACACACAGCAAGTTAACCCAAAGACATGCTGTCAAAGAGTGGCGGATAAGTATTTTGCTAGGCATTGGAGTAAATATGTT
>JAUZNJ010109316.1:0-20256 GCA_034780135.1 Jordanella pulchra | reverse complement strand
GGTCTGGCAGCTGCTTAAATAGGGAGGTCTCCTGATGAGCTGACGATTCCCAGGTGTGCTGAGGGCTCCAGCCCAGGAGACCCACGGCGCGCTCTGCTGGAAGGTGGCAAAAACTCCAGATCCCAACAGCTGATTGCATCGACTCATTGACTCAACAGCAACCCCTCACACCCAGCATGCATGTAGCGACAGTGGAGAGGAGAAACAGGAAGAAACCTCCAGCAGAACCAGACCTAGTGTTAGTGGCCATTTGCTGAGGTCGACTGGGGTTCAAGGAGACAGAAACAGACACACAGAAAGAAGCAGCACTCAGAGAGCGCAGACCTCCACCAAGAAACACATTCCCCCAACATTATGTGGCCCTCTCCTTCACACCGGACCCAGATCATTACCAAAATGTAATCATTTGTCAATGGTTATAATATGCCTCTGTGAAAATTTGAGCAAAAACCGCCCGACACTTTCAAGTTATTTTGAAAACAAACAGACCACCAAACTAAAAAACTAACGCAGATGAAAACATAACCTCCTTGGGGGAGGTAAAAAGGTAACTGTCAGCCAGCTCCACAGGTGGCCTCGTCCAGGAAAGACACCAAGCCAGCTCCAATGTCAGAGGATGAAAGAGGGCACATCCAATTAGTCACAGTAAGAGAAACAGGACAACACTGAAAAACAGGCCACGCTCCAATAACAACAAACAAAGATGTTGAAGGTAGCAGTCTAGCCAACATTTCTCTCCAGGATGGAGCCACAGCAAACAGGAACAGACCAGACGAAGCTTCTCTGATGAGAAAACAAACAAAGCATAAAGTTAGAGGTTAAACTAACAAATGCTGCAGAATGGGAGAATAGAGATAGAATGAAGCAGATAGAATGATGAAAAGTGGTCCCTATGTCCTCCAGAAGCCTAATCCTATAGCAGCATAACTATAGAGATAGTTCAGGATAACCTGAGCCACTCTAACTATAAGCTTTATCACAAAGGAAAGTTTTAAGCCTAGCCTTAAAACTAGATAAGGTGTCTGCCTCACGGACTATAACTAGTAGTTGGTTCCACAGGAAAGGAGCCTGATAACTGTTCCGTTAGGAACATAGGGAATAATCAGATCTCTAATATAAGACAGAGTTTGGCCATTTAAGGCTTTATATGTAAATATTTAGCATTCTTCTAATTAGTTAGCTATATAGTCTCTGATATATATTGCCATGGGTTCAAGAAAATTGAGCCCTCTTTGAGTCTAATGTTTCAGTATTAATACATACAAAAATATCTGACCCTCGCAAGCTCATAATTAATTTAATCCTAAAATGTTCCAAAAAGAAAGATTTAATGCTTTCATTAAACAAAAATGAGGCAAAAATAGCAAGACCTCATCTTAATAGCTTGTAGAGACATTTCTTTTCCTTTTATAATTACTTCTATGACTTTGGTAGAAAATATAACATTTAAAAAATTGTGTTTGCATCTAAAATCTTATCAAAATGCTACCATTGTCCTTAGTGTCCATCTGTTTACTGAAAATGATGACAGACTCCTTAAGCAATGTGGAAATGGGTCCTATAAGTAAACTGTTCGCATAATGAGATACAAAGAAATGTGAAGCTGAGTAGAAAAGTTTATAAAAGATCATGATATGAAACAAAACAAAGGAAAGAAAATGCAGAAGAGAAAATAGCTAAAAATAGACATATGATGACTTATCCTTATTCCTTAACAACAAGCAGCTGGGTTGGAGAGGCTTAAATGAAGCCCATAAATTAAAATGTGCATCTCCTCACTTTCTTTACACCTGCTGCCGTTTATCGTGACTCCAGGTGGTCAAATGGCTCTGGAGAGAGGAAAAGCACCTAGCAACATTTGTTTTCTGTGGTATATTGTGATATTCAAAGTGTGCAAGTGGAGATTTTTATTTCAACAATATGCATTTAAAAAGCTTCTCCGATATTAATTTCAAAATCTTAAAAAGCGTTGACAGCTGTTGGTGTTTCTCCTAAAAAAAACCCAAATCTAACTCTGAAATCCTTAACAGTCTTCACTCAAGTCTAAAATTATTTATCTTCCTGCTAGATTTTAGTTTAAAGTCTGCGTTTACAGGTTGTTTTTTTCTGAGTGGAATAGCATTCATACGGTATAGAATTATGTTAAAAGTTTATTTTCAGCATTCTTTCAACACAGTGTTGGAAACAGAAATGTAGTTAATCCAACTGCAGGGTGCCGGGAGATCAGGATTTTACTGTCTGTACCACGCTGGTGCTCATGAGAAATGCTGTCATCCTTCAGGCAAAACAGTACAGTTTTTGTCCACTGGGCGGAGCTAAAATTGATCCTCATCATCATCAATACTTATCATGATTCAAATGGTCAGTCATAGCCTGTGCACAACAAAAGACTCCAACAATCCAGGAGAACGAGGGGTGGCTATTTGATTTGTATCTGACTTGAGATGTGCTCAGATGGATGGACCTCCATTCTGCCTAAATACATCAGCGCTCCAATTAAAGGTTGGATAGGTGTTGAAACGTCTTCTTGCCATTAAGTTTAAGCCTGATTTGTGGTCGCCATGATCCTGTGGACTGAATATTTAAACATTAATACAGAAAAAAATGTCTTTGCAGCTGGGGATACATTAATGCAGTTGGATGGCAGACAATCTCTGTACTATACAATTAAAATAAAAAAAAAATCAACTGAACTGACATACTCTGTCAGTTTTATATATTTTAAAGAACAGAATACAAAACGAGCCTGCAAAAAGACAACAGGGGTGTAGGAGATGAAAGAGTGCATCTGTTATTTTTTGCAACAGAATTTTTACTGGGCATTTATCGTATTGTTTATCGTTATAGTGATATATTTTTAGTCATGATTAGAATTTTGATTTATCGTCTAAATAATAAATTATAATCAAGGATGATTATAAACTCTAGAAAGAGGGTAAATTGTCAGAATTTTTATTTTTACTATTTTCGTTCTTTGGTTTGTTTTTTTGTCTTTTAAAGAGTATAATTAAATGTGGTTATTATGAGACATTTAGTGATATAAATCATTAAATCTACATGTAACTGGAGTCCTGAAGAAGTCAAATTTAAATGCATATAATATTTGTATATATTTAAAACTCTAGGTATTGGCATCATTTTATTTTTATATAGATATGATACTTTAGAAAAGTGCTCTACAAATATATAGTACTATTATTATTATTATTATTATTATTATTATTTTGTAAATAATTTTTAGCCATTATTTCCTTCATCTCCGTGACTTGGAACCTAATCTTATGGCCACTCTTAAAATGTCTGAAGAACACACCACTTCTCAGTTTAATGGGTGGAAGCTAATCAGTTTGCACATCTTAACATTTGCAAACCAATCTTTGTAGATCCTCATTAACACATCGACTTATTACATGTATTACAGAAAGTGTAATTTAACACCTTTTATTTTGAATCTTTGAAAATCATGCTGCTGGTCTTCACTATTTATCTTGAACTGCTTTGATCTCACTGGATAAATCTACATATACATTTTCCACCGTTTAAATCAAACACAGCATCTTCTAATTCTAAGAAAAATAGATCACAAAAGTGGCATGTAAATTTCAAGATAAGGGTCCGTCTTAAAGATGACTATGTGGATTGATGTTACCAAAGTTTGGTGTTCAAAATGTTATGTTATCACAGATTTATTTTTAGTTCTCAGCATGATCTTGGCAGCCCAGTGCACACCTTTTTTCTAGTGACACTTTTTTATATATTTTGATACATGAAAAATAAAAATACTCAAGCTGGAAGATTAAAAAGAGCCAAAAAGGACAAGTTGTAAAAATGACTAAGGATCCATCTCAGCAGACGTTATACAAGCGAGGCTCTTTTATAAGTTTGGAACATAATCTTTGGACATCTAGGTGAAAATAAATCTAGTATTTTTTTTCATAGGTGCTTTTTTTATCATAAAATGTGCTTCAGTTAAACCTGCAACTATGCTGTTACTATTTTAAGCCAGGCGTCGCAGGACTTATCCAAAAGAAGAACCCAGCTTTTGACCTGAGTGTCGAGTGTTCAGATGAAATGCATCCAGAAGAACAAAAGAAGCCACCGGATATGGAAACCGTGTAGACAAGAGCTCATTAGAAACATAAACACCATGGTCCCCTCTTCGTGTTTCTTCTAGAGTCTTTGTTCAATCTGTTCAATGCATGAGCTCAAAAACCTTTTGTTCTTTTTTTTGTATACTGTGCTGTATCTGTTGTTAAACATAAAAGTTAGGAATGTTTTGCAGAGCTCGAGTGTCTCTCTGGCAACCCCCTTCAGCAATAATAACAGCTCAACAACAAATGAAAAGACTCTCCTTCTGTGGACAGCTGTGGAGATGACATGGAGAGCTTAAACAAGGGTGACGGTTTAGAAATATATTGCTCATTAGAGCTGAACGATTCATGAAGTCACAGTCATCCTCTCACTCCCAGGCTCTCTGAAATACAGCTGCTGAAGACTGTTTGAATGCAATACTTGGTTGCCTGCAAAACTTTAGGCTCTATGCAAATAAATGTTGCTTGTCTTCAAAAAAGGTGAACGAGCTGGATAGATTTAATTTCTGTAATCTTTGACAGATATGCAGTATTCTGAGGAATGGGGTCACTTTGATGGGAAAAAGAATAGTGTGAGAAAACACAGTCATTTGTAGTTAATATTTCTCTCATAGTAACCGACAATATTATCTTGATTTTATGTTTTTTCCAATGTCGTGCAGCCAGAAAATTGGCGAATATTATGCACAATTACAGATAATTGCTCTATGAGTATAGATGAAACTGTGCAATCCTATTTTACTATTTTTAATATGCATTGTGGAGGACTATGCAGTGAATATGACACTCACACCTTTCTGTATATGTGTAAAGAAAAAAAAAACTCTTTCAAGTAGGACTTATTTATATTTATTTTCCATTACCTCAAAGAAAGTGTCCACACTGAGCTTTAACTTTTCTGGCAACGTAAACGTAAAACATATGGAACTTTATTTATTTGCTCTAATTTCTAGTATTCGGAAACACTTTCAGTGTGTTTGCTGTGATGCTTCTGAACATGAGCCTTTTGATCTCACAACTTGGATATAATCAATGCCTCTTAAAATTTATATCCCATTGCTGTTTGATTAATACCTTCTGATAAAAGTCTTCAAAGATGGGTCTTCTAACATTATTATCGATCAGATGTGGGTTGGTTTATTACTAAGTTTTGATTGGCTGTTGTCGGTCTGTTTTCTATCTGGGATGATTAGCATTGATTATACATAACTGCAGTGAAAATATGAATGTTTATTTTAAATTTTATGATCTTATATGAAGTTGATCTGCACTGTTTCACAGCAACCAGTGAACTAAAATTGGCAGTACATAAACATCCAGTTTGTCATAATTTTTCTATTAGAAAAAAATGTATTCAGTCAGTGCAAAGTATTCGACTGCTGCTTTTAAAAGCAAGTTTTGATTTCAAAAGCGAGCTAATTGTGGTTGGATGTGGTTAGAACCTATTTTCTTGCTTTACTCGTCAGAAAGCAAAATGAGTCTGAAGCCTGTAAAACACTGTAAGGTTGGTGTACCTTTTTAATAACAACATTTTGGGTTTCTGGATGAGTATTCTGCTGTAGATGTAAACCCACAACTGCAATCCTGCAGAAGTCCCTCACAACAGTATGTGGAAATGCCAAAATCTTGGACGAAGACACAGCAGTCCACATGTTCTTACTTTTGATTGAATATGTTCTTTTGCACTCTTGAGCTGAATTTTATCAACCAGCCTCCCACAATTACTTTGTTCCCCTTAAAATAAAGCATCATTAAATGATTTTTGAGAGATCTCTGTTCAGTTTTAAGTTTTTCATGTAAAAAGGGGGAAGATGTACTGAATTCTTTTGCCCATAGCCTACAATGCGCCCTGATAGTGGATCTAGTAGACTGCAAGTCCTGGTAATTTCCTTAGCTTAGCAGCCATAGATGAGTTTTATTGATCTCACAGCGGAGAAATTCACTTGTCACATAATGGCAAAGTAGATAAGAAGGTGGAAAAAAGGAGGAAAAGGTGCATTAAGAATAGTGCCCATCTTTAATGTAGATTCTTAAAAATAAATATTTTTGCATCTTTAACTCTTTAAACTTTAACACATTGATATTTTATGTGCAGTGTTTAATGTTAACCCTACTCTCTGTAGTTTTGTGAAGACAACTTAATTCATACTAAAACTCAGATTTCTGCAGTGCTTATCTGCTTAATAAGACACTATATAGACTCTATATGTCAGAGGAGGGTTTGGCTAGGAATGTTTTCATGTGAAAAAAGAGAACTGGTTAATTTTCTGTTAGTGTTTATTTTTTGGGTTTTTGGTTTATTCAAGATATTTGTTACACTCTAGTCTTACTCTAGACTACTTTGTTCAGTTAAATGTTTAATAGATTGTCTTAACTTGAACATGCATTCTTTATGTGTAAACGCCACAGCACGTTATTCATCTACTCGGTGAAAAACATATGGGACCCATTCATCTTGCTGCTGATTCAGACTAATAAATTTCAGAGGTACAGTAAAAGCATGGTGGTATATAAAAAGTGCTCAGGGACCCAGGACCACGGAAGGAAAGTGGAATTGTATTTACAAAAAAAAAAAAAAGTGGCGTAAAGTAGATAATTTACAGCTTTTATGTGTTGACCATTTGGCTTCAATTCAGCTTTGGCTGCCGATCCCTGAAAAAAGGTTTAGGATGCAAACATTTCTAAGAGTCGTTAGAGTAGCTTTTAACTTATATAAGATACTAATGGAAGTAGCCTGAGTGATGGGCTTTTTGTCAGTCATCTCAACACACACAGGTTTTATTTTCTCTTGCTGTAAGGAAAGAGTCCATCCTTTATTAAAAAATTGAATTTTAGCATCAGACTGTTTGGATTAATCTCATAAGTCCCTGTCGCCTGACTGAACTGCTTTATCTAGATTAGAAAAACCATGCAAAAGGATGCAGCTTAGATAATTTAAATTTGTATAAGATTTTAATAGGTGCAGTCTTTATATGGTGCTTGCACAAGAAAACCTTGCTGTAGTACTAGTTTCCCTATTGGAACTAATAAGGTCTTGCCTTATTGTTTTGCACATTTTCTTAATCTTTCGGCTAACTGTGCTATATGTTCTCCTGTTCTAGTTGTGTATCTCTGAAAAAGGTGTCCTAAACAGTATTTTTTCTGTTGGGATAGTGTATCATGTCAGAAAACAAAAAGTTTTTCTGTTTTAGTAATCCTTTTGAGTACATTTAATTGCGTACATAGAAATTACATCACTGAGCTGCTAAACAAGTCGTGTATAATCATCTTTTGGCAGATGGACAGTTCTTCTCTCAAATTATAAAGTTAAAACGTAATGAGAGAGGAGTCCATAACTGTTTCAAATCTCCCCTGATCAGTGATTTAAAAGTGTAGGTAATCATTTTGGAGTGTGTGGGACAATTATTTAAGACTACTTCTGCATTATTTACCAAGCAGAAATAATACAGCCTTCCTGTGTTCGCCTTCATATTTGCATATTATTTCTTTATTATCTTTTTTTAAACCCACATAAACTATAGAAGCCTTTGAATTGATCAGTTCTACTATAAAGACTCTTCAGAGGAATTAGACCTTCCATGTGGTTTTGTTACCTCTGCCAAAGAGGTTATGTTTTCATTGGCGTTAGTTTGTTTTTTTTGTTTTCTTTCTTTTTTTTTTACAGTTTTTTTTTTTTTTTTTACAAACAGTTTGTTTGTTTTCAAAATATATTGATACTCCTAGACGGGGTCTCTCTCCTCCCCCCTTCTTATGTTCTTATGCTCCCCGCCAGTGAAAGGTGCCCCTCAGGGACTGGACCCGTTTTGGGTTTAGCCCCTTAGGGGCTGTGCTCTGGGTGCTCTCATCTGCCCCTTACTGGTGGATGTGGTGCTTCCTGGGTCTATCCTGCTTATGTTCCAATGCCTGGGGTGCTTTTGGATATCAGGCGCTTGCGCTGCATCTTGTCCTTCCTAGGCCTTGTAGGGCCAGTCTGGGATCACCCACACCTGCTATTGAGCACATTTTTCTTCTGAAGAAGCTTTGTAAATCTTTGTAAAGGACGACATTACTGTTTGCTTCGTTAACTAGTTTCGAAACCATTTGGAAATATTGCTAATTAAATTTCCCTTTTTCACACTTTTCAAAATTTGCTTAAAGTTGTCATTTCAGTTGGATAGAAAAAAAGAATACTATCTCATCATATTTTTAGTCAAGTAGGAGTAAAATGTAGTCATCTAAGTAATTACTCAAGTAGAAATAAAACCTAATTAGTAAAAAGTCTGGTTATGGCTACCCTGGCATGCTAACTGATTTCCAGAGTAGTCTCTAGGAGGAGGGTTTTTAACTCATCCAAAACAAAAAGCACTTGCGGAGAGTTTTCTGGTTTCAAAAACAAAAATAACAGAAACACTCTCTGAGTTGACTTTACAAAAATTAAGAAGAAATTTTATTTGGTGGTTGGAAAACTATTTTACTCCTCACTCCTTAACCAAACAATCAGATCCACCACAGCAGCTGCTTCTGCTTATTAATCACAGCAGGAGGCTGACTGACAAGGGGGAGGGTCTAAGGAAAACAAATAAATAAATGACTTACATTCACATAATTTTAAATCACTAACTCTAACATTAATACATTATCAAAAAATAAATTAATCTAATTCTTAATAGGCTCCAACATCCCGGCCCCTAATTGTAAGCTTTACCAAAATAACAATTACAAAAATAATATTCAAATGAGCCTAGTATTTAGCAAAAACCTTACATTATTTTAATTATGATCTTGAAAAGTCAATGTTCATAAATATTCTATATATATTAACTATAGCCTCTCAACATTTCTAATGCTTAAAGCATTCCATAGTAAATAATAGAAAGTATTTTATTTCATCCTGCTGCCTCCATTAAAAGACAGAGTTTATCTATTGGTCACTGGATAACATTCGCTTTGGTTTTAACCAAAACAGTTCTAACAAAGCCCTTAACATCCGGAAAAGTCTTCATAACACAGCCCATTGTCCATGCGCTCCTTGGTACCGAGTTATCCACAATAACAACCAGATCTCCAGGGTTGAAGTTCCTATTTTTGCTGTTCCACTTGCTTCATTCTTGCATGAGTGGGAGATACTCCCTTATCCAACGTCTCCAGAAAAGATCTGCAAGATTCTGTGCTTGTCTCCATCTTCTTCTTGAATATTGGTCTGTTTTTTCAAAGACTCCTGGTGGTATGTTCGCTTTTCCTTTGAGCTGGAGGAAATGGTTGGGTGTTAGTGGTTCCAAGTCATTGGGGTCATTTGACACTGAAGTTATTGGCTTGTCATTTAGGATGGCTTCCACTTCTCATAGTGCTGTTGACAGGGTTTCATCGTCCAGGGATTGTTCTTTTAGAACAGATGTGAGGGTCTTTTTGATTAGACGTATTAGTCTTTCCCAGGTGAGCCCCAAAAAATGGGTTGAAAGTCCATTTTATTCCCTCTACTAAAAGAGTTGATTTAGCTCTCTTAATGCTTCTTGTAGTTCATTTTGTATTCCCACAAAGTTTGTCCCACAGTCTGTTCTGATGCTCATCACTGATCCTCTCTGCAGATGAATATGCGTATAGCATTTATGATTAACTGAGTAACTCATCATAATATCCAATACCTGAATTTATGTAATATCGTCAGAACAAATTGTAAGGTTTTGTGCAAAGTCTAGTATTTCAAAGACTATAATAAACAAACAAAATAAAACAAGTATTCCAACTGAAAAAAAAACAAATCCAGGCATAAGAAAACATTTTTCAAAACAACTTTAAAATAAAATTAATAAATTCAGTACCTACAGAGACAATGTGTACGAAAAAGAAAACTAATTTGGCATAAACCGCTTTTTTTTTTTAACGAAGTAGCTTGTTTGTTATTCTGAGTAGTTAAAAACTATAGATAAAGTAGCCAAACATCAGGCTCAAGGAAGAGCAGTGATTATTGTTTTAGGATACTAGTCAAGTAAAAGTCCAAAAAAGTGGTGCAGTATTTGTCGAAAAAAAAGTTACTCCATACCTGAGTGAATGTATACAGTTACCACCCAACTCGGATGAAAGGCTAGGAGTTAAACCTGTTAGTGGAGGCAAGTGACCATTTTACTGCTGTCAAAGTAAACCAAAGAGAAACGCAGTTTGGTCTCATTGCAATGGCTAGTTCTGATATTTTTCTTATATTGAATAGTAAATATTATAAACTAGATTGCCATGTCATTCATCTAGTTGGGTAAACTTAGAGTCATGGAAAATAAATTAGGTTCCTAGAAGCTCCAGTCAGTTTGAAATAATTCCCCGCAGGCTTTATTAGTTTAGTTCAAATATTACTACCTGTAGTATTATGAGTGAAACAAGTAATACATTTCTCCAAACACCCTTTAAAATCTCTGCTGATGTCCCTCCTCCAATCTCTCAGGCTTTCAAATCTGTCTCTTTCCTTCAATGAGGTTTAATGCTTCACTGAGATCACACAGACTTGATTAAAAAAGCACCATCTTGCTGTTGATGAATTCTTAATGGGCTCTGAAGCCTTTGGGGACCCTGCACATGTGTCTGCTGGCCTATAAACAGAGAGAACCAGGGAGAAGCTGTGGAAAATGTATCTGAAATGAGTTGTAAGAGCAGATGATTACAAGTCATCCTGGCTTGATAACTTATCAACATTGTTAAGATAAGAATGTGAACAGTGAATTGAAAAGAAGCACTGAATTTGCAGGAAAAAAGGAGCTGTTGAGAGGCAATTATGGTGTCAGCCCCAAGAGTCTGCTACATGCAGTAATCTGATATTCAATTAGGCAACATCCGGAGAGACTTTAAAGGTAACTCTTTGACTTGGTAACTGGAAAGTATTTTAAAACCGATAAAAGTCAATGAAAGTCTTATCAGACTATAATAAGTATTGGTCTGAGATTCTTCACGGGGACGAGCTTCAACAGCATTAATGCACAGACCGTTAAACACCAATTACCATTAAATTACTTCACAATGGCTCCATAAAGATGAGTTTCCGTTTTGGGGGATCGATGCGTGTCAGTCACCATGGAGACTTTGTGATTATTCAGTTTCTGGGAAGGTGACAACAATGAATGCTGCAGGAAAATCCCTTTATCTCTGTCATGGTATCTCAGCTGACTGCACACTCAAACCAACAGTCTGTGTGTATTTATAGCTGACACTATAGCTTTGTATTTTAATTGGACACATGAGGATTAACGCTCTAATTAATGATAAGGTGCTTATATGACCTGGCATGTTAATGGCTTCTTTATTAAGCGTGAAAGTTTAATTGTGGAAAATGTTAGGCTCAATGATCTTTACACCCTCTTCCCATCATTTCTCTATGCTCTTGAAATACCTTGTTATCCTGCTTTTTTACCATTTCATTATGGTTTCAATTTGTTTGTATCCATTAAAAAATGTAAGGCAAGTTTGTTTATAACATGATAGTAAGGTATGACTAAGTCCAAGAAAAAATTGCTTCACAGTTGTCAGGATGGGTGGGAATAAATCTGAGAAGGCAATGTGACTTAACTGGAAGCAGCATGATTGAGCCCATAGCAGAGAGGACAAGGGTTTGTTAAAGCGAAGATTTAAACCTCACAGAGCTCTTTTCATATGGCATGACCACACAGCAGCAAAGTCTAAACGGATGCATCTTTGGAGGAGCTGCACAGATCCACAGCTCAAATGTGAATCTGTTAACAGGACAGAGCGAAGAGGAGAGACATCAACAGAGATTAAACTCATCGTTGACACATGGATGATACAAACACCAAAATACCCACAAATACAAGAACAAATGCAAGATAAAAACTCTCCACAGAAGAATTATGCTGAAATCACAGCAACAGATAGAAACTCTTATTCTGATGACGTGGCGAAATGAACAACAGCACACAAATGGTGCAGAACATTTGGTGGAATCGTGTGAACAGTGCAAAGCACCATTAGTGTCAGTGGATTGATGTTAAGGAGGATCCACTATGAGGGAAGCAGATTATATCAGGAGAACAGAATTTTGCACTGCAACGAATTACAGAAATTATGCTCTATATCCATACACTTAGCCATGCCTGTGTGAAGTGTCCCCCTTCCTTGAGGGGGACTGACTAGGATCTATGCTCAACTTGGTGTCTCAGGTCCAATGACCTGTTGCTCCTGCAGGTACCGAGGTCCATGCAGAAGCTCAGAGAGGAGAGAGCCTTTTCAGTTGCTGCTTCAAAACTGTGGAATCATTTTATTCTTTGGCTTTCAGCACAATATGACACTCTCTCTGTTTTTGTTTTTATTTTATTTTAGTTGCTTTTTTTATTCAATTTTATTTGTTTTGATTTTATTAATTTAACATATTTTATTCTTTTTAACAGTTCTGTTGTTTTTATAAAATTATATTTACTTTGTATGAACAGCATTTTGTGGCAGTTGTGGTTGTTTTTAAATGCTTTATAAATAAAGTTGAGTTTAGTTGAGTTTTCAGCCAATCTGAAACATAATCATAGGCAGCAGATAAGATGATTGATAGTTACACTTGTTAAAATATTAATGTCTAACTACTTACCTTTCACCCCTGGTGCTATGTGACTGAAAGAGTTTCAATCAATCAATCCAAATAGAGGAACAACATTACAGAACATATTGGTAAGTAGGAGACTAGGATCAATTGAAAAACTGGAGAAAGAATGGAAAAAAGTGTGAGATGAGAGATGAGAAGGAGATGGTTTTATAGGATCAAAAACACAGCAGGAGAGATTTCTAAAAAAAAAAAAGGAGAAGAAAGGAGGAAAGATAATTAACAAGACTTTGACTTAGACATGAGGATTTAGAAATACAAGGCTTTATTCTATACTACTATACTCAAAATACAAGAGCATACTAAATAGGCATATGCTAAAATGGTAAATGATCTCTACTTGTATAGCACTTTATTTAAGGTATTCGATCACCAATTCACAAACATGTTTACACACTAACAAATTACAAGCTGTGCTTTAGATTTTTATTTTTGTTGCGTTGTTTATAAATTATATATACGAACACAAATCGTATTCCCTTTGTGCCTACCGTACTTAGAAACTCCAACTGCAAATAATGAAGAAGCAAATTAATCCTCATAGTCTGTGGACCACTCAGATAGCCTTACCTCCCTCTGATCACACAAGTTTGTTCTCCCTCCCCTTTTTTAATAAAATTTACTGACCACTGCTTTAAAATACAGACACATTTACATAAATACTTTCAATAAGCTTAATGTAATGTAAACTCGCCAATCAAAAGACTATGATTGGATTCAGCTCAGTCTGAATAAAATAATGATGCTGATCCTCTGAGCAGCATCCGATCACTTGATCCAATCATGGCACAGAACTTTGAGGGATGTCCATTTGCATATGCTTCATCCAGCATATGCAGATGTTTCCTGTAGCTTTATTATAAAAAGAAGTTGCATTACAACCGCTTTCAGGATCAAAACACAGTTGTTCGTTTTTTTTACAGTCCACAAACTTTAAAATTCTGCACCCGTGGAAGTCTATCGTGGATAAATCCTGGTGCTTTTAAATGCATTTGATTTTGTATTCTTTTTTGTTTCAGATAAAGGTGTTTTGTGCATTTAAACAATGTTGTATTTAGATATCAGGCCCAGAAGAACCACATAACAATATTATCCAGCAAAACAGGAAATAAGTCAAACTTTTAAGAGTTTACAGAGCTCAGTGTAGGTACATTGCTCTTAAAATGTTGTGTAGTTCAACTAATGATTGAATCTTTTGTGTGATTAAAGTGATTGCTTAATAACATCACCCACGGTGTAAAATCTTCTTCTTAAACTACATTAAATCAGACTCCTTCCTCCACCACCTCATAATACTCAATTAATATACACATATTTTTTCTTTAAGAGCTACAGAACATTTGAAAGCATTTGAATAAAACATGTTTTGTCCCCAAACAATCCTTTATGATTACTTTAATCTTGCTACAATAGGTAAATGAAATCCCCCTACTGTCTATTTTAAATATGCTGTTCATTTTGTGTATTTTTATAAATGTTAAAAGGTTTTGTATAAACCTGTCTCTTGTTGCTTTTCTTTTCATTCCAATACGCTAAATCCTGGCCCACATTGGCAAGACTTTCAGGTGATTTTCAAAACCTAAAAGACTTAAGGTTACATGATCTTGAAAAACTATGTAGATATAACAAACTCAATTCAATTTGAGTCAATTTAAGAATACTTTATCATTCCCAAAGGAAAATAAACTGAAATGAAATTTTATTTAATCAACGTCTGGGTTACACACTCACATGATAAGAACGACGCACCACACATGAAGCGATTTCACTCAGGAAAACCCAGGTGTGAGAAAGAGAAGAAAAAATCTACAAAACCTTTCAAAATTGAAAATGAGCTCAGAGTAAAAGAACATGTCCAAAGAGGAAAAAGCAATGAAAATAGTCTACACTTGTTTTATTGGAGAAAACCTTACAGTGTCATGTTGGGGTTTTTCAGATGTCGAACCCACATGCAGATCACCAAAACAGGAGAGCTTTATCAGATTTTGATGTTTATTGTTAAGATAACTGAGTAGCGGAACCGAAGCCAGGTCCAGGGAGGAAACACCGGCAGGAGTTGTCACTGGGACAGAAAGCAGACTGGTGAGTTCACTGCGTGTAGGGAAACTGAGTTGCTGAACGTCGGAGATGGCTCTTACTGTTCGGAGGTAGTTGTAAGGTTTTCAGAGAGAGGTTCCAGTATCCGGGGTCTTTGTAGTCAGTGTGGGTCCAGAGGCAACGAAGGAGTGCGGTTGGTAGACGGACAGGTTGGCTCAAGATGAACGGAGACTCGAGGAGCTGTTATGCTGCCAGTCGAAGGGCTTAGGAGATCCAGGAAGACGGTGAGAAGAGGGACTGAGACTTCAGGCATCCAGTGGTTAAACACCACGGCGTCACGAAGGAAGGTAGCTCAACAGAGAAGCCAGGAGTAGTCGGCAATCCAAACTTACAGAGAGTACCTGAAGGCAACGAGGAGAAAAACACAAGGAGTACGTTTCAAGTAGAAACTGATCAACGAGGAGATCAACAGGAGAGTACACTCAGGAGGCTTTGTGATACCATCAGCTAGCAAACACTCGGCTCTGACCACTGGGTAGCAGCTCCTTAAGTACAACGAAGAAGATGAGACTGATTGGGAACACCTGTGCCGCTGGAAGCCACACCGCACATCCAACAGACCCTTGCGCCATCTGGTGGAGGAAAAGGAAAGGCGCACAGGAGAGCAAACCCACACAAGAAGGGCAAAGAGGCCCGGATCATGACAGTACCCCCCCCTCAACGGTCGCCACCTGGCGGCCTAGAAGAGCTCGAGGGCAGGGATGAACGATAGTCAGAGTTGGTACAGAATGAAAGAACCAGGAACCCACGTAACCCTTCCAATCGACGAGGTACTGCCAACCGCGACCTCGTCGATGGGAGTCCACAATCTGGTGGACCGCATACTGTAGGCTGGATGTCCTTCCACTTCACAGGGGGGAGGGGGGGTTCGGCTGGCAGACAGAGCGAACTGGTCTGGACGGGCTTGATCTGCGAGACGTGTAAAGTGGGGTGAACTCGAAGAGAGGCAGGCAGACGAAGATGGACAGCAGATGGACTAATGATGGTGTCGATGGGAAACGGGCCGATGAACCGGGGAGAAAGCTTCTTGCACATGGATTTCAAAGGGATGTCACGAGAGGATAACCATACCTGTTGACCAGGGGTGTAAGTGGGTGCAGGTTTCCTTCTTCGGTCAGCCAGGCGTTTATTGAGATCAGCGGTTCGGTTGAGGATGGTAGATAACCAAATCTTTTGACAGCGGCGAATATGATGACGGACTGAGGTGACTGAAATGTCCTTTTTGTCAGTGGAGAGCAAAGGGGGTTGATATCCTAAGGAAGCCTCGAAAGGGGACAGACCAGTGGCAGCGGAGACGTGACTGTTGTGAGCATATTCGACCCAGGGAAGATATTGAGACCAGTCGGAAGGATTAGAGGAGGTGAAGCAACGGAGGGCGGTTTCCAGGTCCTGGTTCATTCTCTCGGTTTGACCATTGGATTGGGGGTGAAAACCGGAGGTGAGAGAAACCTTGGAATTGAGGGCAGAACAAAAACTTCTCCATACCTGGGAGATAAACTGAGGATCACGGTAAGAGAGGATGTCCTGGGGGATACCATGAAGCCGGAAAACGTGTTTAATGAGTAGTTGGGCGGTCTGGAAGGCAGTAGGTATCTTACGGAGAGGAACAAAGTGCCATGCTTTGGAGAATCGGTCAACTATAGTGGTCATGCCCTTGGATGGAGGAAGGCCAGTAACGAAGTCGATAGATATGTGGGACCAAGGTCGACTGGGGATGGGAAGAGGTTGTAGGAGGCCGGAAGGTGGATGGTTGGAGGTCTTGTTTCTTGAACAGATGGAGCAGGCATGAACATAATCAGACACGTCTTTGTGAATTGATGGCCACCAGAACTTGCGATTGACCAGAGCTGATGTCAGGATGTGCAGAAAATTTGGAGGCGTGGATCCAGTGGAGGAAACGGGCTCGAATGGAGGCCGGAACGAAGATCTTGTTTGGTGCACAGGAAGCAGGGGCTGGCTCGGATGATTGAGCTCTTTTGATGAGGTCCTCAATCTCCCAGGTTAGGGAGGCAACGGTGCAGCTAGGAGGTAGGTTGGTGGCAGGAGACTTTTCTGTATCATCAGGTGAAAACACGAGAGAAAGGGCATCTGGTTCCACGTTGCGGGAGCCTGGGTGATAGGAAATGGAGAGGTTGAACCGAGAGAACAACAAGGACCAGCGGGACTGAAGGCGGTTGAGTCTGCGGGCGGATTGTAGGTAAGACAGGTTCTTATGATCAGTCCAGACCAGAATGGGATGCTCAGCACCCTCCAGCCAGTGACGCCATTCCTCCAAGGCTAATTTGATGGCCAGAAGCTCTTGGTCCCCAACATCATAATTTCTATCAGCGGGTGACAGTCTGCGAGAAAAGAAGGCACAAGGGTGTGTTTTGTTATCGGACAAAGGGACCTGAGAAAGTACAGCGCCAGAGTCAGATGCATCAACCTCTAAGGTGGGGTCCGGTTGTACGAGGATAGGTGCGTTGGCGAAGAGGCCTTTAAGCCGCAAGAACGCTGCTTCTGCCTCCGGGGTCCAACTGAAAGGGGTCTTGGTAGACGTGAAGGCGGTGAGAGGTAAGGCAGTCTGACTATAGTTGCGGATGAAGCGACGATAAAAGTTGGCGAAACAGAGGAACCGTTGGAGTTGCTTTCTGGTCTCAGAAGGGGGCCAATCCAGAACTGCACGGATCTTCTCGTCATCTGGACGAACCTGTCCGTTCCCTGGAACAAAACCCAGAAAAGTGGTTTGTGGAACTCACATTTTTCGGCCTTCACAAACAGCTGGGTCAAAAGCCTCTTAAGAATCAGACGGACGTGCCTCTTGTGCTCCTCCAGCGAATGTGAATAGATCAGAATGTCGTCCAGGTAAACGAAAACGAACACATTTAGATAGTCCCTCAAAACATCATTGACCAGGGCTTGGAAACATGCTGGAGGATTAGAAAGCCCAAAAGGCATTACTAGGTACTCGAAATGACCAATAGGAGGCCAGAACGAAGTGTGGGTTGATGTTGGGTAAAGAAGTAGAGACAGAGCTAGAAGGGGCTATACCCACTACACTTTGGGGTGGGTTTTTGTTTTTTTCTCTTGAAATAATTTCTGATTGACTATATGTCACATTTAACAGGTTGTGTCTTTGCCTGCACTCAGTTAACACTCCAGTCTAAGATATCGTGGAAAGTCAATCCAACATGCTGGATGTATCCGTTGGAAGACGGTCATCTTTCCCAGCAGATCCAATCACTCTGAACACCCCACACACAGCAGGATTATCTCAGAGGATTATCTTAAGAGCAGCCATGAATATCGGGGCCTCTCAACGGGGAAAATAAATTGGCACGATTATCTTGCTGTATGAACTTGGCATTATACCTGCTTTTAGAGCTAAGCAATACATTGAATCATAACCACAAAGTCATTACTTTTAGAAAATTCTCGCACGTATGCCATTTTTGGTCACATCTTGTATTTCAAGTGTCTGGCATTCACACTCTGCCTGTTATATATCTGGTCGGCTGAACTCCCCTTTTTGCAAATATGTTTATTTTCAGTGTCTGAGATGCTAAAACTTACAAAAAATACTTACTTTCACCCCTTTATAACCACTTTCACTCTATATGAGAGATTTTGTTTAGCAAAGTCCAAGCTTTGTTTTTTTAAGGGGTATGTTTTATTGTCTTTTTAGCCATATTTGCATTTTTAGTGGTAATAAAACCTATTTAAACAGATCTGTTCCAGTCTCTGCGGCAGCTTTTGATCAGTTTTTGTAACCTTTATCAAGTTGATCAAGTTTGAGACAGTACTGAGATCAGGACTTTAAATTTTGTGAATATTTTTAGTATTTACAGTTTTGTTAACTTTACTTGGATTAGTATCAGGGACAGAAAAGGTTTTTGCATTAAATCCACATCGGTTTGTGTTAGAGGATAAAAGATATCTGCAACTAAGATGTCTCACATTTGGTCTGAAAATGTTTCATTTAAACTCTTGCTTTTATTTTCCATCAGACCTAAAAGATGAATAATATTTAACATTTACGAAAGCTTTTCAGTCTTAACTTGACCTTACTTCAAGTACAATCAGTGACTGGTATGCTAATTTTCAGGAGACAATGTGAATCGTGATCATCAGCTGAGCTGCAGACCTTTTTTTCCCCTCCTTTAGGTCTGTTTTTATGAGCTTAAAAACTTGAATAATGCAGATTCACCGACCAGCTTGAATCCTGGCTGTATTATTGTCAAAATATATGAAATGGTAAATGTAGCTTCAGTTTTTATTTATGAGGATGTTACAGGTTTCCTGTGTCACAAGAGTTTAACTTTTCAAAGAGAGTTTGTGCACATTTCCTGTTCTAGTTGAATTAATAATTAAAGGGAACATTAATAATGAGAGACAATAACATGACTTATTGGTTCTGTGAAAGCCTTTTATGGCCCATCCATCCTCCCCTCCAGTGCTGTAAGTCCCTCTCCTTAGTCTGAGACAGGTTCTTCCCCTGCTGATAAAATGAGAACACTTCTTACTTTGATATCTTCTCTCCTAGAGGCTACAGAAAGAAGGGGGGTTTAAAGAAAAATCACTGAACAGAGCTGGAACCCTACATTGCCTCTGTAATGGGTCGAATAATATGGTATCATCAGTAAGTTTAAATTTGCACCCAAAGCTGTCTGTGTCCTGTTAACTCCTACACATTGTTATGCTCTTTCTTCTCAGTCTTGTACCTGATTTGCCGCCTCCTGTGATTTGGTATTATCATCCTCTCATCTCCTGCTGTTTTCTGCTTCTTACCTTTCATTCCCTACTCTTTTATTTCTGCTGTGTGTCTGCCACATTTTCCACAGCCTGGGTCATTTCCTGAACTTAAATGGGAGTCAGAGCTCAACAAAGACCAAGTGGGAGAATAATTTTACATTTTTTTCACATCTGCTCTTTTCTTCTATTCTGTTAGTTCTGCTTATAATCTCTGTATTCTTTGTGAGGCCTTTGCCAGTTTGAGTCTATCCTCATTGAAATCCACCCACCTGCACCGCTGAATCGTGGGCGTGCACATTAAAATGATTTAAAGTA
Source organism: Jordanella pulchra (assembly GCA_034780135.1). Taxonomy (NCBI): domain Eukaryota; kingdom Metazoa; phylum Chordata; class Actinopteri; order Cyprinodontiformes; family Cyprinodontidae; genus Jordanella; species Jordanella pulchra. Next base: position 456 of record JAUZNJ010109316.1, on the reverse strand, counting down.
GAACAATACAGATAGGTATCTTTTGAAGGGTGAATAATAGCATTTGAAGCATTAATGACTTAAAACTTTGCATTATTACATGGTGTTCGTGCTTGTTTTGATTGTGGGGGGTGGGGGCGGGGGTGGGGGTGCTGTTAAATATTGATCCGCTTCCAAATGGCACAAACTAAACCCGGAGATGTTTATTGTAATGGTAGTGGGGAGTCCATGTTTAGCCTGTGATTGTGTCCAATTACCTATAAACCTTCTTTGGTTTCCCAAAAATCAATCTTGATTTGTTGTGTGTATTGCTACAGCTGTCATGGTTTTAATGTGGAGCCAGTGAGATGACAGATGGATGGAATGAAACACTGGTCCAAGGTGTTGATTCAATAATCAGTCTGCTGACGTTAGCATCCACACTTTAATGGTCGCCAAAAACAGTTAACAACATACGCTCCCGCGGTCATCCCCACA